>OZ002740.1:240835946-241071871 GCA_963924295.1 Dioctria rufipes
GTCTTGATCTGATTCCTTTATATTTTGTTTAACTGTTATGTACTAGCATAGTGTGCATTGGCTGAGTAAAAGCACTTTTACCTCCAATCGTGATCTACTCAAGAAAGCAGTTTGGGTGAACTTAACTCTCTTTTCTTCTAAATCAAATTGGTGGATTTTAAAAGGCAAAATTAATTATACGTTTTGTAAAGTTTTCCATTTGCAAATGTTTTACTTATGAGGAGGGTTTGTGGTGTCCCCTTGCTTCGGAAAATATTAGACAACAAAAAGCACGTGGTGCCCAATAGAACTGTTCCCCAACTCTAGGTTTTCAGTGTAGATAACCCTGCCCGTCTTCGCTGTGCTAGTTCGGGATTCGGGTTGCAGGAGCAGAATAACATGTCACAAAGAAGTAACTGGCTAAAGTTTCCAGTTCTTACAACGAATTCCCTCTCAAGTTTGTAAGTATTTTTATTTTATATTTTAATATGTTATTATTTTTTTAAATATATTTTTCATAAAAAAAAAATACTCGAACGCGTTACAGATAGTCTAGGCTTTTCATATGTTTTTTAAATATTTTTTTCATTAAAAAAAAGTATACTGAGATTTTCTGTATATTTATCCGAAAAGACCAATTTGTAAATTCATAAATACCTACTGAAAATTGAAGAGATCTCGCGAAATTAATTTAAATTCAAACAGCGGTCGCAAGGAAAGAAAGAATAAATCAAACAAAATATCCTGGCCTTCCTTTTATAATTATGAATGTAGTATGTATGTTAGTCTAGAATGTAGGTCTTACAAAGGAAAGATTTTTTTTTATTCAAATGAGGAAAAAGGATTTATTTCGCGTTAATTTCTTACTGTAGAATACATTTATTCATTCTTTTTATTATTGACGTAGGCTACCATGATCCCCACTTCGCTTTGTACATTTTAATTAATTTTTCCGCATGTAAACGGTGCTCTTTGTTATAAAATCATAATCTGTCCAAAACGGATGTCGCCCTTTAATATTTACAAAGCTTGAGTTAGAATATTACTCCACGGCAAAAACGCCTTTTGACCACTTGCCGGTGAGGAAAACAAACATCAAAGTTTGCCCCCCAGGATAACGGGGTTTTTTGCTTTTCCGTAAGGTAAAAATTAAACACCATATCACAGTATCATATATACGAATATACATATCCCAAACTCTGCATCGAAAGACCATGTCACGCGCAAAATCAAAAGGAGGCTAATCTGCCTGATGATATATGTAATTACTCAGCAGTAGTAGCAGCACTGTTCTCAAAGACACCAACGGTCAACATCACTCCACTATACGCTGGATTCGCTGGGTTGATTTTTCTTTGAGGGCAATCGTCGAACGGGATGACCCAGATATCCTTGAATGAAGGAACATTACTGTACATATATTGGACACAAAGTCGTTATATACTCGTATGAATGTCGGTTGGTTCGAGTATGTTGCTCTGAACGAGACATTGGTTAAAAGCTTTTTCGCCATTTTTATTTTTAATTTAACGATTTCCAACCAAAACCTACAACACAGGGATCAAGGTTTAAAAGAGGTGAATGAGCTGAGAACAGGGATTTCCTAATTTTTTGGTACAAGGGTGCTCACGTTGTTGTATGTATCTCTTCAGTACGCTAAAAACACAGAAATCACACCAGGGCAATGCGGTACCACAAAATTCACAGACTTTTGCTCCTACAGCTGAGGGCGTCATTGCGGCTTTTTGCCATTACATACTTCGGTCAAGTTTCGGAAGGTACGGGAAATGTTATCTAAGTCGGTGAATGCAATTAGAACTGAAGAGCTCAGACTCGAGGCTTTTGTGATAAAGGGATTATCTTTGGTTTCAAGAGTGGATGGAATAAATGGGCGCCTGCCTGCTCGTGTAGGGCAATCTAATGTTGAGCTCAGATAAAGATCAGTGTGTGGCTTTAAGTTAAAACTGTTTTTTTTTACAAGGCTATTTAAAGGAAGGATAAGAATGTGTGTATGTGATTTTAATTCTAATTTAAACGAAGTTATATAGGTACACGTAGAGTAAAGCATATAGTCATGGCACTTTGTTAAGTTATTATGTTCAAGTAGAGAATATGGCCTTATTTTATAACCTTTTTATTTACATTGTGCATGATCTGGAAATATCAAGCTAATTAGGTACCTATTTGCCTCGAAAAATTAAAGTATGAAATTTAGGAAAATCAAATAGAACAACGGGTTAATTAGAAAATGGATAGTTTTATGATGTTTCACATTCAAGATTCATGATGAAGATGCTTGTTCGATTTGAACTAGAAAATCGAATTTAAATAAAACATCAACACCTGGAATAACAATGGCAACAGTAGTTTTAGCAAATCAAGAAAGAATATGACAACATCAAAAGAAATAAACGCAACTACATCAGCCACAAGGAAAGCAGGACAAAGAAGCAGAACTGTGCCATAGTTGGCTTGAAAACTGTTGCTGTTCCTCAGGGTATCAGTTTTTCATCCTATGAATATGGAATTGACTTTTTGAATGTTACGTGAGAGGGCTGATCACGGATATTCTTGTTGTCAGATCAAGGGTTAGTGTATATTAAATAATTTATTCACATATTTAGTAGATCAGCTCATGCATTTCATTTGGCATAAAAAGTTTATTTTCCAAAATTATTTGAATCCAACCAGATTAAATTCCTATACCTACCTAAAAAAGTAAAGGCATTCACCATATATCTTAGAATATGCTAATGACAGACATTTCGAATATTTAGATACTAAAGTACCCCTAACAGACAGAAAAGGGGGCACTGATGTGACAAACCGTACTTTGACATTTCAATTCAGTTTGAAGATTTTTAAGCGTGAATAATTTGGAAATTCAAGTGACAAATTGGTATATTAACTTTACTTCAAAAATTAATTGTAAATATACGACAAATTCAAGATTTGGAGCGAAAAAAGTAAAAAATGCGATTTCTCCATACTTCGATAATGAACGTTGTTTCCGGAGAGTTTAATATTTTCCTTTTTTTCATTATTTTTCTTCTTCTCTTGAGAAAGCACAGATATATTTTTGATTAATTTGACACATTATCATATTATTATTAACAACTAGATGGCGCTGCGCAAAATAAGATGTGCCGATGATCACACTTTACACAGTAATTTTTTAGGATATTGATATCTAGTATATACCCACTAGTTTTCTGGATATATTGCTAGTATTTGATGACACACATGGTGTATAAACGGAGTATTCCGAATATCTAGATATTAATACTCGATGTCTGTCGTAAGCATTATATACCCATCACTATCCTTTTATTTCTGTCATAACTTCTGAATAAATTAACAAAATATTGAGGTTTAGAATTAGGTTAGAGAAAGGCAAAGGGTTAGTCAAGCCTGTTTGGATAAGCCGAAAAAATGCTAAATGTGACATTTAATTTGTTTCAGGCTGGAATTTTGAGGTTTGATGTAGGGTAGTCCTGCATGTATTGTCGCAAAATGCGACATCTTAGAGCCAAATCAGAGGGGTGAAAAACAGTAAAAACACCAGTGATAATAAAAACACGACCGAAAGCATGACAATATATTTGCCATGGGTGCGGATTCGAATTAGTAAAGTTTTCAAATAAAATTTAAAATGCTATTTTGTTCAAAATATGATTCTAAATAAAAAAGTATATTGTGACAAACCACTATCTCGTAAGAGCGCGACAGGTAAAGCGAAAGAATTTAAGGATGGATGCATCGATATATCCACTAACATATGCCCGATTATTTCAATTCTACAACCTTTTGGTTCGAGAACTAGCATCCAAAGGTTAGGCTAGGTAAGAGGGGTGCCGCTAGCCAACTAGCCTGCATCACTTAGATCTCTAGAGGGGTCCATTGTGCCCCTAGAACTCATGGCTTAAACTTTCGGGCCGCCCCAGATCCATCCTGCTTCGCTTAGGAAACTCAAGATATTTCCAAGACTATTTACCTAGATCCATCTTGCTTCTCTCAGAAAACTCAGGTTATATCATAACATATGATAACATGATCTTAGATTTACGAAGAGATGTGATATTGTGCACAATTAATTAAATCACTGTGCAATACCAAATTTGGGGGATTACATTAATTTACTAAAAACTAGAACTAAGCTTATCCAAACTAAACTAACGGATAATTACAGATCTAACAAGAGACTCTATTTCTATTAGAAGATCTCTAAGTAAATGGAGAAAATTTATATATATATTTTTATATAACTGAGAGAAAGATAAGAAAGGGAAAAAAACATGTATACAGTTAGAATAGCTGTAAATAGCTGTAACAATATGTATCCAAGTTGTGGGCCAAAGGCTTAGGATGTGTTTAGTGGATATATGGATTTGCAAAAGATTCTGTTGCACCCTGTTCGCTATATGTTAGCTGGCAAACGATTCCACAAACGAATGCCCTGCACGAAATAAGCACGCTCACCATGTCGTGATTTACAACGAGGGATCGAAAGGTTCATGTGCCGGTAGAAAAGTTGCTCGCTGTATATAAGTCTACCAAGAAATTTCAATATCTTACAACCAAATAAGGATCTTACATAAGGAAATATGTAAGTATACCGCGGCAATTTGAAGACAAATTACATAAATGAATGCAACCAAGAGTTTTCTACGACAGACTGAATTGAGAACATCGTACAGCCAGATGTGAAATAGGGTAGTAAAAGGAATTTAGCTAGTCTAACTCGTAAATGATGCATTAGGCAATCGGAGCTCAATTAAATCTGCCGCAGGCATCCATATAGTGTAACACTGACATGATCAGGACAGGAAAATTTTGAGCTGAGAAATTGCTCGAAACACTTTACAGAATTTACATATGCTGGTCTATTGTCGTTCAAATAGATCGGTGGTAAAGGGTTTTCATCAATATCACGTCTACAAATCGCTAGGAAACTGGATTTATTATTGTTTGGGGCTAAGTTAGTTTGCTCAGACCAGCACACATACACGTTTTAGATCCTTATTTATCCGACTTACGCAATCTCTCACTAAGTCAATTGGGCCTACTAAGGTATATTTGCATATAATCAGCATACAGATGAACGACGTCATCTACAGTAACATCTGAAAGATCATTAATAAGAGTCTGAAAAACAGCGGACCAAGAATAGATCACTGAGGCACACCACAAGAGAGAAATATACTGCTCGAGGTGACATTATTTATTTTTAAAAATTGGCTGCGCCCACTTAAAAAACTTTTAATGAAGGTTAGCAATTTTGAGTGATCTACGTAGTCGAACGCTTTACTAAAATCAAGTAGCGCAAGAATAGTCAGATGATCTTCATCAAGAACTATGTGAATATCCTATGACAAATTCAGCATGGCAGTCTCACAGCTGTGGTATGGACCAAACTCACATTGCCAGATTGGCAGTAAACAGTTTCTTTTTATGTAGTTCAGGGTTCAATAAATCTGGGAAGAGTTCTGATATTTCTTAGAAATTTTGCTTGCATATAATAGCGAGTAGATATATGAGATGTGACCATTTCTTTCCTAGAATTTTATATTGTTTATTGATATCATCGGACGCATGTTACTGGATAAAGCTATCTAACCAACCTTGAATTTATTCGCTTTCTCTATCGTACCCTTACGAGATAGGGGTTGGTCACCCTAGACTTTTTATTTAGAATCATATTTTGAATAAAATAGTATTATAGTGTTTTCAAATACATATTCTTATTATAATAAAAAAAAAAAACAAAGTATCCAAACACAAAGCAATTAAATATTAGTCCGTTGAATTCTCATCTACTATTTAGTTTGTGGTTGAGGATGTCCTCCTGAGCGTATATACTCACTGCTTTTCTTCAAAGATCAACCAACAGTTTGGATTATGAGCAAAATCAATGTTTTAGTCAGTGAGTACTTAACCCTGACTGCTACAATCACTCATATAAAGCCTTCACAGATCCATTGGCATTGCACATGCTTCATACCAATGCTATTTGTTAATGCACATACGTAGCTGTTCTCAAGGTCGACAACAGATCCACGGATATTGCTCACGATCACACTTCAATCACATAACCAATTTCCGCCGGGATACCATCCTTGCTCTCCCATCCATTCTTTTACATTCCTTTGTTTTTCAAGAAATATTTTTCAATGAATCCAATAATAAAATATATTACCTTTTCTGGGAATTCAACTAGGAACAGATAAGGCAGGGATGTTCGTGTACTGCAATTCTGCTAGTAAACCTGTTTAGTTTAAGAAACTCTTATCTATCTGTTTTTGCGTGTTGACAATAGAATTTTTTATTTTTTAAAAATTTTACCACTACCGATCCGCACGCATGGCAAAGAGATTGTCACGCGTTCGGGGTTGTTTTTGTTATCTTTTCCCACTTTGTTTTAACCCTGGGACACCGAATTTTTGCGACAATACTTCGAGGATCACCCTACACCAACCCTCAAAATTTCAACCTGAAACGAATTAAATGCGATCTTTAGCATTTTTCGGCTTATTTCACTGGAGTGTTAGGTCATTGTTGGAACCTCTGTACTCCATGGATTTATGGTAATCTATTTTTCATAGCACTTTTCCCTAGATCTAGCCAGCTTGACTAAGGAATCTTAAAATACATGTGTGTTTTTTACTTTACAGCTTCCACTGTTCCAAAAAGAAATAGCTATTGATACCCCATTCTTTTTGATTGTTAGGGCAGGACAATCGGAAAGTACATGTAAAACTGATTCGATTTCTTTAGAAGCTTTTTTGATTTTCAAACTTTTAAAATTTTTTCAGATGACCTACGAAACCTAAAAAATTTATAACGCAAATCTTACATCGTTTCTGTATTGAGCATAAATTTGATACGGTCATAAATCTTGCATGTAATTTTTAGACATAATTTTCACACTTTTATATAATGTCAAAATTGCGGACGAATTTCTCCATTATGGGTCGATTGAGATTTTCGGGGTAGCGGATTTCGAATTTCTTATTAAAATTTAGAAATCAATATGACAGAAATATTTTTTCCATGTTTTGTACAATTCGGTTTGCGGGCCGCAGCTATGGATTCTTAGATACAATTTCGAAATTTTCATTATTAAATCCACTTGCTAGTGAGAATGAAATTTTGAAATCCGACCGAATTAAAGTTCAAGATACACATGTACTAGAGATGGGTAAAACTGGAACAACTTGTTATTTTAGAAAACAGGTTCATCCCTGCCCCAATCTATACATACCTGTTCCAATTTTTTCAGAAAAGCTGTGACAATACCAATACCAAATAGTCTCGTATTGCTTCTTCAGAGTAGCTGTGACAGTACCAACACACAGTCTCATATTTCCCAATTATGTAGCATATAAATTCCAAATAAATCTTTGACTCATACAGCGCCTATACAATCACACAGTCACACTACATAACACACACGAAGTTAAGAGTACGATATCATAGGGTAGGGTGGCTTGGCTAGTGACTGTAGGAAGCCAAAATAGAACTATCAGGCAATATATACAATACAGTTGATTTAGGCTGCATTAAACTGTATTTGTGGAGGTATAATATATTAGTTAATTGCAATTGACCCATTCGTGTATCTGTATAGAAGCAGGTATGGAAATTCATTTTAAATGAATTTAAATAATCTTGAAATTCTATCAAAATTATAAGAAAATCTGTATTTTTCTGCAATTTATATTTTACTTTTTTTCTGTAGATAATCGTCGTAAAAAAACTGAGAACTAGTTATATTTTCGGTTCAGTTTCCCTATTGCAATTTTAATATTTTGAGCGTTGATTTCTTAAATAAATTCAAATGTATAATATTATTTTTTAGGTAAATAAAGTTTCATCGAAGAATAAAATGATAATATACAGAGCTGTTGTAGTTTTTTTAACACACCTTTTGTGGACCCTAAACTAAAAACAATATTTTATTATTTGTACCAAAATTGGTTCTTGTAACTGATACTTTGGAACAGCTCGTTCTGCTACTTGGAACAGGATGAAACTGTTCCAATAAAATGTCCCAATTACCCATCCCTAATATGTACGTATATACTACATATATATTTCCAATGAAAAATCAATATTTTTAAAGTTACACATTTCCAAAAGTCTAAAAATGGCAAAACAGTAAATAAAAGAAACTTTTTCAAAACTAGCTTTTATTAAAATATAAAATTAAAATTTTATTAAAATGGTAAAATTAGTTTTATCTCAAACTTTGGTCTCATGGGATATGATACAGGCTAGGGCTATTGATAGCCTAACAGCTTGGTAGTCAAACCCTTCATATCAAGAATATTTCTTGACAGTAGGTATTTAGATTATTATTTGGAGTTTTGAAACTTATTATAAATGAAATGCTACACTCCGTCAATGATGAGAGATTTCGTATGTATATATAAAGTTTTAAGTTGATAGGTTACGGAAATGAGTCAAATATATTTACAAAATTTGATTGTATTTAACAAGGGAAGCTAAAATCGAACGTATTCGTAACAGTAAGCCCCTTTATATCAATTTTGAGTCAAATTGGACCATAATGGCAATATTTTTTCGCCATTTGGCGCCGCCATATGGAATCTTTAAATTTTTTGTCGAATATGAATTTTTTTCTACGATATGTAAGTTTGGTAAATTTTAGTTCAATAACTCAACGAATAGATTATGAAATTACTGTGACAAATTTTGAACCACTTTGGGTTTCAAATCTTAATAAAATATATTTTTTAATTTTATCAGTAGTAGTAGTAGTACCTACTCCTATTCCCCGAAGACTTCCAAATAATTTATATACTTCACACTTCGAATAATATAATTTAACCTTAACAACACTTCAGGCATGGCAAAAATCATGCATGGAAATTTCGAAGCATTGGGCATGCTTGGAAGAAGTCGACCTCGAAACTTCGAATCACTTGTTTCGAAGAATATAAACTTTGTAGTTACTACATAAGTTATAGACATGGCCCCGATATACTTGGCTATGCTGCATTATGATTTGGCTCTAATATATCCAAGATTTTATCTTCTGTGGTAACCAAAGAATGCGAATAAACTTCTTGTTCTTATCATTATTGCTTGAGCGTGATTCTTAGCTGTAATAGCTTAGCTGATGAAATATAACTTCTATTATTATATACACATACAGCAATAATAAGAGCTAAATTTCTTACCGCATATACATGCCTTTTTATATTCAATATAAAACTTTCGGGGTAAATAACTGAAGAAATAATGAAGTTGCAGTTCACTTTACGATTTAGGTAAAAAACGTTTAGTTTTATTTATGCGTTAACAACACTTGCACATAAAAATAAATTTATACACCGCCGGACATTAATGTTCCTCCTATTCACTTCTTGTAATATCAAATTAATCCTATGATTTCCTTACTTTGAATAGCCGTATTTCCTATTTTCCTTTTGCCAGAGTCCGCTAGTCTATAATATTATAGGATATCATAGGATTCTCTGTGGTGATATACATACATAGTGTCCGAACAAAAATTTTAGAAACTCATACAAATTCAAAATTCGAAAATTTCACTAATATTTTTTCAAGCATTCCCTTCAATTATACATAGGTATACCAATGTAGGGGAAATAAAACGAAAACTTCATAAAGTTAATGCTACTTAAAATGCCAAGGTAAGTAACACTTTGATCCCAGATGCCATTTAGTAATGTGTTCAAGCATAAAATATTAACGACTTAAGTTCCCGCCAAGATATTTTACAAAATTACGCTCATAAATTTGTCGACCATAAAAAGTCCATTAATACCACCTATATACATATATCTATAGGGGTGGAAGCTGGACACTGTTGCCCATCATCTGAATTAAAAAGGTAGAAAGCGTTATACTATACCCTTGGGTGCAAATATTCGTAGCATCTAATTAGGTGAATATTTAAAGTTCGTAGCAGGTTTTTGGCAACTAGGTATGACGAAAGATGATTTTATGATCATCCTTTTTCTTAATTATGTGGTAGACTGAAAGGGCGTAAGCCGGACAGTTTTTGATATGAAACCCATAAATAATGAGGAAATACAGTGCTTTATCTTGCTTAGGCTTATATTAGAGCAAACCAATCCATGTACAAGGAAATTTGGCTAAGAAATCAAACATAAGGTTAGGCAGAGTGAGAAGGGCGCTCAAATTCAAGAAAGGAAGAACTTGATCTTGATCACGTAGACAATTTTAGATTGTTTCAAAACGAACTGCTGTCATATATTAATATTACCCGATAAAACAAGGTAGATACCTCGGTACAGTCGCCGCTATACCTTTATGGTTAGCGGTGCTTAACTCCCACCAGACTAATTCTTCTTAACTCATCCTATATTAAGGGAAATAATAAAATCTGCAACACACATTATTTTTATTATGCAAAACATGTATTGCAAAACTTTTGTGTGCACTATTATTTCTGATTTATTTATTTAGAATTTCATCAAAGATCTGATTACTAAGTAAAAAAGTTTACATAACAAAAGTAACTTTAACTACCTGATCCTTATTTGACTTTTTGAAAGATGAAAGTCAATGCAATAAAATTGGTTGTTGAAGAGGCGAGATATTGATGAAATCGCCTCTACCAAACCATAGTTTGTACTATGCTGAGGAACGACGAAGAAGTCGTCAAGGAGCGCACAAGAATAGATGTATTGAAAGCATTTAAGAGCTCAGGAGAACCTATCGCTCCTTGTATACAATGAAACGCAAAAACAACTCTGGAAGCTTTTTACACATTTTCAACAGAATCCAATAAAAGGAGTTTAAACCGATCAACATATGGAAGTAGAATAATAGGGTTATCCCTATGAAGTCCACGCAAGGCAAGATGATCGAGTGTCCGCTGCACAGTCTCAATACGATTTATGTATACAGCATAAAAAGGAGACCAGACCAGACTGGCATACTCCAAAATAGGTCTAACGAGTGTGCAGTAAGGCACCTCTGATGAATTGGATCATTCAATTTTTGTTTTTAATATTATGTAACAAAAAAAAAAAAAAAGATGAAATTAATTTTCTTTATTATATTTCTTATTCAACGTTGGTTTTTTTTTAAGTATAATACACTTTTATTTCATCATACATTTTTTTCTTACTTGCGTTGGCATTGATTCCTGACTCGATTTTTTTTAATTTTGCTTTTTCGAATGTGCCAACGAATTCTTGGAGTGACTCACTATTCTTTTTTCCTTCTTTTTGGCCCTGTTGGCGGATTGGAGGTTAAAGGTTTAGTTTTCTTCTGGGCCAAGGAGGCAGCTTTCTCTGGATGGGTGTCCTCCCGAATAGTGTCCTCTTGAACCCATATCCCGGCTGATATTTATGGTTGGTCCCTGTTAGCATAGATCGTGTTAACTGTTTCCGCATCTAATTCTGGAACCATCCATTTCCAACACTTCTACTTCCTTAAATTCGCCCAGACCTGGATCTCCATAGTCATCAAAATCAGTCTAAAAACAAAAAAATGCAAGTAATAAAAAAATTCCTATTTTTCAAATTTAACTCACATTATTATCGCCCCAATAATCAGCGCTACTGTCATACCTATTTGATACAGGTTCTGTGGATGCCTGCACCAACGGTAAAATAGGGTCTCTTTCCGTACTCTTTTCACATATGTGCCTCCACCAGTTTTAAAATTTATCTAAAGCTAAATTTTGTTTTATTATCCTTTTCACGTTCTTGTAGCTATTCCGCAATTGAGCAACCGATTTCTTACACATTGTTTGGGAATTAAATTCATTACAAATCATTTTCCAACAATCATTTTTATCTTTTGATGTTACGGCATCAGTTTTTTTATTCTCCACTATACTCTTGTATTTTGTTACGAGTTCTACTAGCAAAGCTTTGCTCTGTGTGGTCATATGCGCTGATTTGTTATTTTCTATAATTATTTTAATTTAACTATTTACGATTTCTAGCCAAAAACAAATTCAGACTTTCCACGTCGCGTCTCTGTCATTTGATATACCAAAATGTCCGAAAGTAATGCCACAGCAAAAAATACGTGGTTTTACAGGAGTTGGTGTTTACGGCCCTAAGTGTAGGCGTTCTCGAGTTATCGTGCGCACAGACAGACAGAGGGACAAACGGACATGCAAAAATTAAAAACTATATTATGTGCGAGTATCCAATCCATTTTGCTCTACCATCATTATTTCTATGCGTTACAAACGTAATGACAAACTTAGTATACCCTATAGATTTCATCTAGGGCATAAAAAGAATGATACACTTTTCAAGACTCTCCGTGATGAATTAGTTGGTATTATAGTTGATCATCAAACGGAACTCACAATAAAGCTATGACATGATCTATTCCCAACAGAAAATCTTGTGCACTCAAAGAAAAATCACCTCGTAAAATTATAAACAAAAAATGTAAAATAATAAAGATATTTCTACACTAATGACAAAGTTAAATTAACATGACAAGCCTATGCTTTAATATGGCAATGCTTAAATATGTATCAGATCAATATAAAATTAACAGTTGTTCCTCTTCAAAATGTAATAACTTTTATAGTATATCGATGCCACACCAAATTTACAGTGAGAAAGGTATACTTATAAGTTCACAATGTTAAATCAACATTTGTTGTAGTATATTGGGCAATTTCAGTAGAAAAATATATGAGACTATACCTTCACTCACTTTCCTCGGAACACATATAATTTATTGAGCCATGTATATGATTTTGAAACGTGCTTGTTTATTTTAAGGATATGCAATGTAAAATTTACAAGTTATTAAAATCTTTAGTATAAAGGATTTATACAAGTGAGAAGCGCTGTTACAGATTCATAGTTTTCATTATTTTTTGCCCTAATTAAAATGAGTGAAAATAACATCCAAGAAACATCTAATAGTGTCATTATAATATTTCCAAGAGATATTTCTGTACCTGCTGTTGAAACGGTAACAAATTTAACATATATTTGTACAATTTTTGAATAGATTTGAAGCTAGAGGATTTATATATAACTATCCAAGGTAAGCATATCGATAAGATTTTATTAGTGCAAGTTAGAATTATATAAAACTGATATTTGGTGTAAAAATTTATAGAAATAGTAATTGTTTACCAAGTTTTATAATGAGAAATTTGCATTCTTGCTTTCCGATAGATAAGAAAATAGCCTTCCGAAACATAAAAACTCATAATTAACTTTTTAGGTATCAAAGAACCTACTAATCCACTATAAATTACAGGATCTATCAGACTTATTAAATAAGTCAAAAAGGGGAAAAGCGATACGGAGTTTCTATTCCAAAAACGATGACTTGTTGGACTTTCACAGACAAGTACTAATGCCTATCTATTATATTAGAAGACGTAAACTATAGTGGATGTGAAGTAAGTCCAAGCTGATTTCCGTCTTTGACCAAACAAATTAGGATCCTTTTTCTAATGAATGGGAAGTATGTCTAACATGTTAATTTAATATACAAGCTTTAACTTCTAACAAATTTTTTTATCAGGAATACTACTTTGATCCTAGACAAGGAAAACGGAATCCAAAACGATAGCTTTATGACAAGTAATTCAGTCTGTTATACTGAAATTGATGAAAATATTTCACAAGCGCAACAAGCTTCACTTAGTAGGAATTGCGATGATTGAGGAGAAGTGAAGGACAATTGGGAAAAAACGTTTCGCGTTCGGCAAAAGAAATTAAAATATAAAACGCAAACCAATTCGGAATTTTTAAGATCTTAGCCAAGATATAAAGATTCCAGAGGCTATGAACTGGTAAGGAATATCAAAATGTATCTGTCTATTATTATTAACTTAACTTTTGCAGATAACAATTGATTTTCACTTGCTTTACCCGAACAAAGAGCAACTATTAGGTAGATGGAATGATTTTAAGGAGAAAATTAATTCTTACTATGACGTATACTTACGGGATAAATCTAGCAAAGAAAGATTTATGGCCACAAAAATATTGACAAAATTGATACATTAAAAAAAATTATATTGTGTATAGTATGTGGATTATACATATTGTATTCATAGTACATATTATATTAAGTACTATACTATAATATGTATAAAGTGGTATATGAACAGTACCAAATAAACAAAAATTTTCTACCATAATATCGCCTTTATATTATCATTTCTATACCTTAGATGGATCAATTCAATTGTTCTAACTTTTACAACATTTATTGTTTCTCGGCTGGTACTGGTGAAGGAGGGCATCCATATATGTTGGATGTATAAATTAAAAGTGTTCAATGTTAAAATAACCGATTTTACTATTTATATTCCTAAGACGGTCGCTATAAAATGTACCTTTAGGATTTGTTAAATTATGAAGGAACATGCTATAATAACATGTAAGACAAGTACTTTTATAAAGACATAGTCATTTTTTCATAGCCTTCAAATTGTTAAACTAAGCTTTTATTTTATACAAAATATGCGGTTAATTTAATTTTGTGGCACGCTATAATTGAAATTGAACAGCATTAGTTTCAATGTGTGATAATGTTGATTTTTCAATGAGCAACACTTTACTATTATCGATATTAATTTAATAAGAAACGTTTATGGAGCCATTTTATATCGAAAAAATGTAAAATCATAAACGATTTCACAAATTTTTTCTCTGGGTGTGAGATTCTTTATTTTCTTATTCGGTTTTTTATTTGTTTCATACCCTAGATAAAATCATGTAGTAATAATTTTAGGCTAATAATTGTAATGCATAGAAATAATGATCGTACAACAAAATAGATTGAATATCGACGCTGGAAAGTATAAACGACGTAACCGACCAAAATGTCGAAAATACGTTATATACACCATTTGAATCAGAAAAAAAACTACGTTGAATGGTCTGGTTCTCATATCTCTACAATGAAAACAAAATAATTTACGCCATTGAAAACACCTCTACTTTTTACAGTAACTTCGACTTGATTTGCAGTAATAGGGTCAAAGTCCGCTACTTTTTAAGCACATGTCGCTTAAAGCAAATTAAAGTTTGCAAATTTTTAAGCGAGTTACATAAAGCATCCGAGGTTTGACGGCTGGAGAGGTTTACGCCATTTTTGCGGATCGTAAAATGATGACTTCTGTATTAACTCTCGATATTGTTCAAAGTTACTACATTTTCAATGACTTGCTGTCCATGAAAAAATAGCGGGTAATGCATTTTGTTATTGCTTAGTTTTGCATGAGATGCAGTTACTCTTTTCTTTTCAACCTATAGATAACTCAGAATATGGTGTTACTACGTTAGAAGAGTATTAACCAAAAACTTAATAGTAACTACAGCCTTTTATTTAAACTGCCTGTCTTGTTCTGTGTTGGTGTACATCAAAAGTTAGACTCTGTTTTAAACATAGAACTTGGATACAGGTCACATATATCATACAAATAAATAAATACAT
Source organism: Dioctria rufipes (assembly GCA_963924295.1). NCBI lineage: Eukaryota > Metazoa > Arthropoda > Insecta > Diptera > Asilidae > Dioctria > Dioctria rufipes. The sequence continues at coordinate 240,851,379 of OZ002740.1, forward strand.
TACAGCTATTCAGATACAGCATTCTTGAGGTCCATAAAACAAAAATCGGATTGCTGTAACTAGCAAAACTAATACTTAATACTAACTTTAGCGTAATTCTACTTATTGCAAATTGTGGGTATAATTTTTAAAAAAAAATCTGTCCAAAAATAGGACTTCTATCACAAATAGTTTAGACGTTATGATTTTTTTTCTGATTTTGAAAAAGTTTTTGGGCTCTAGTGAAAAGTTTCATTTTGGTCGGTTATGGTTATGTGTGTTCAAAAGTTGATTTGTGAAAGCATTGATTTAGCAAACCGATATATTGGAATAATAAAAAACAATATTGGCGATTATTCAAGCACATTTTCAAAATCATCATCAAATTTATGATCTTATTAAATATTTTCCATTTTCTTTGTTGTTATTTAGGATTATTATTATTCAAATCGTGATCAGGGAAAGAATCCTATAAGTAAATTGCACGACAAAGCGGTAAATGCTCGGAAAAATATTAAAGGTAAAAAACGATAACAAAAAAGGCTATAAAAAATCGAACATGATAACAAAATCTTCGACGCAGGTAGGATTAGAAAGAACAGGACAAGAAAAAGATATAATTTTATGGTTGCAACATAATTACGAAACTTGGGTTTTAGAAATGTGGAAAAATGTATATTTGGAAAAAGAGGAAGTCGACACTAGTAAGAATTTTCTTAATTCAAAAATTATATTTTAGGAACATTTATCCTTGCAATTCTAGACTCTAGGGAGTGTATTATTGTGTTATTGTTGCATTCAGTCTTATAACCATCATTTGTTGTTTGCAGGCAACAAGTTGGAAAAGGTTTGAAATGGAAACCTTCAATTTTAGACATTCAGGAATCTACAATTCTTCGGTAAATGATTATGAGCCAAAGGTGGAACTTTTAAGAAAAAAATATTCCAAGAAAGGTTTGAATTTTTAGTCTATTATTATTGCAGTTGAAGTAGAGAAGAGTAGCCTGATAGAAATTTTAACCTATTACGATGGAATTTTATATAAGTTTTCTTCTTTCATGAAATGCTTAGATAAAACTTTTAAATGTTTTCCTGTTCTTGATTTTAAATACCCCTTTGAAGGAAAAACAATTTTTTATTTCATAGAAAATTACTTTTATGATATACCTAATACCCACACAATATATTTTTTAATTTGATTAAACATTTGATTAAACAATTAGATTTACTAAAATGAAGAATTAAAAATGCTTTCGCAAAAAAGTTCTTCGCCTGAAAAAAAAAATTTCATTTAATTTTAAATCAAAGATTTCTTATCTTATTGGAATAATATTTATGTTTATTTACTGCTATTGTTTATTATTTTTTTTGTTTCAAATAAAATGTATCATGAAACGTATTAATTAGCATGTGTTACATATTTTCAACTTACTCTTTTTGAAGTGCATTGTAAAATTGATTCAAGTGGATGTGCTTACTGAAAAGACAACATGCAGGTAAAAGAAAACTGGATTATTTAAAAAAAAACGGTTTGTATAACGTAACCGTGTATACTGTATGATTTTAGTGAGAGTATCAAAATGATATCATATTCTTTCAACTATTGTATATTATTAAGATGATAGTATAGCCACGCGCTAAATATGATAATAAAAATGTTATCCTCATAAATTAATACAAAACAATTTTTTTAAATTGAAACTATATCCCTTTATATATATAGTATACAATCATTAAAAAATAATAGGAAACACAGTGATTTTTATGTGAAAAAACTAATAATTTAATTAGAAGTATCTACGATTAAATTCATGCAATTTATGTGATTCAAATAATAGTATTTTTCCCATTTACCAAAAATAATATGAAAAACAATTGATTATATTAAGAAATTTGTTTAATTTTACGAGTTATTTTTCAGAGTGTGCATATATGACGAAGGCTAAAAATAATTTTATAAAAAATATGCAAATAAAAAGAATAAGTCAAATAAGAAATTCATAAAAAAAAGGCTAATTAGAATCAGTCCCTCCAACCTGAACCCAGATCCTCAAGAGAAATTTGACATTAAACATAAATATATAAAATCTTTAAGAAGTCCATTAGTCTATAATAATTTCGTATTCATACTACTCTTACATTTAGGCGATGAAAGTGTTAATTGAAGCAATAAACTACAAGAAAATTAAAAAAAAAAACGAAGTAGTATTACTATTATATTCTAATTTATCTAAAAAATAATTTATGATATATGCTATTTTTATAAATATGAATGTAGATACATATCTTTATTATTTATTTATATAAGTAAGTTGTCAAGTATGTACCGTCTTGTATGATAAAGCAATATTTTCTATCAAGTGTTCTGCTATCGGTCCAGATAATATTCCTCCGCGGTTCGTTAAATTGTTACTCCCTTTTATAGATATTTATATTCTCCATATCGTGTACACATGTTTATTGACATCGTCTTTTTCCATCAGCTGGAAAACTGCTACTGTGTTGTCAATACCCAAAAAAATCTGCTCCCCAATCCTCTTCCGATTTCAGATTAAGAAGCATCATATGCTTTTTATCGAAAGTACTGCAAAAGCTGATGAATAGGAAAATACCTAAGCAGCTGAAGTCGAAGGAGCTCCTAAACAAATGGCAGTGTTGCAGTACTCCAAGTGTCCACTTATATCAGAGCTGCCCTAGATCAAAACAAATTAGATGCCTAGGCCCTGCTAGATTTTTCAAATGTTTTTGACAGTGTTGATCTTGGGAACTTACTTCAGAAACTCAAATGATCTCCTTTGAACTCGCCAACAAGTGGTAAAAGTGGATGCTAGTATTTCTAGCTCCCTCCCTCTTCTGTGTTGCGTTCCTCAGCTCTGCAATCTGGTCAAAAGCTAACGGTCTGATATTCATTGAAAATAATTTCAATGAATTTCTAAAATGCATTGAGAGTGCAGAGAAATCGAACTTTTCGACCTAGCGATTAGATAGGTCTCATCAGTATGGTTATCTCTGATCGCCAACCATAGAAGTTCGACGATAGGGTCACCCAATTGCCCATATAAATACTTTTTATCAAAAGCAAGTGTGAATTATATGACAGCAACAATTTCTCGGTGTAATTTTAAAATTGAGTGATTATTCTCCATAGTCGCCATACGGCTTGCATAAACCAAGAAAAACTTATAGGTTGATTATTTCTCGTCTACAGCAGACTGAAATTCATTGAAAATGATTTCAATTAATTTCTAAAATGCATTGAGAATGCAGAAAAATTGAATTTTTCGACCCAGCGTTCAGAGAGGTCTCATCAGTATGGTTATCTCTGATCGCCTACCATAGAAGTACGATATTTATCCAAGTGCCGTATGGCGACGAATTGCAACGAGAAATCGTTGCTACCATATAATTCACACTTGCTTTTGATATAAAATAATTTTATGGGCAATTCGGGGGACCCTATCGTCGAACTTCTATGGTTGACGATCAGAGATAACCATACTGATGAGACTTCTCTGATCGCTGGGTCGAAAAGTTCGATTTCTCTGCATTCTCAATGCATTTTAGAAATTCATTGAAATTATTTTCAATGAATTTCAGTTTGCTGTAGACGAGAAATAATCCACGTATTTCTATGAAAGCAACGTATATAAAATTTCAGCTCTTACATTAACGCGTTCTCGGGTAGTGCCCAAATACATAGTGCAGAACTAAATTTTTGTATTGCAACCCTATGAAGGAGTCACCCAAATTGGCTAACTTTCGAACTTAAATTTAATTTTTTATTTTGTTAAAAAAGCCCGCGTAAAAAATTTAAGTACTCTAAGGTATTCCGCCCAGCAACAAAGCAAATGCGTCGTGCATGCACGATGCACTTGCATCATGCTTTTCAAAAAAGCATCGCATATATGTACTTTTAGGTGGCACGCCGCTCACCAACGCAGGAATTGTTTAATGCAAGGGCACTTGTCGTACTCATGCTACAAGCATTTTCGTTTGACCATTACTTTTGCGTGAAGCATCGATATTTGAATGAGATATACATAGGAAAATGCCATGATAACAACAATTACTTTATAACTTAAGCAGTTTGCTTGAGAGTATGCAGCGCAATTACTCTTTTGGTGAGTGGCTTACTATACAATACAGGGTATTTCGCACTAGGAGGTCATTAGAGCAGGAGGTGATAGTACTCACCTAGACGAATCAAAAATTGTTTGGTGGAGAGGGGGTGGGCATATCAACAAGGTGTATTGCGAAAAACTAGCTTTTTTTCTTTATTACCCTGTAACTCCTGAACGGTTAATTCTGTATTAATGCTGTATTGACCTCCTAGTTGAACATGTTCAGACCGATGGACGGACATGCAAAAATCCAAATAACTTTTAATATTATTCGTTGGTGTCCAATTCATTTTGCTCTTCATCATTATTTCTATGCGTTACAAACGGAATGGCACATTTAATACCCTGTAGATTTCATCTAGGGTATAAAAAGGCAGTTAAGAATTGCTGCGAGCAACTGAAGGAAAAGATCTGTTAGGATTTTGTATACCTATGCCTTTTCTTTCCATATCCAAGTTGATGCTCGCTAATGGGACTGAAAAAAAGCCGTCGACTGACGATAATGCCATCCATAGCTTAAAAGAGTAATTAAGTAATTAGGAAATGAAATACATAAAAATAAGTTAGAATTTTTAGGGCTTGAGTTATATTTGTTACCTTCCAAATTTAACGAAAATAATAAAAAATTGGATTCTGAAAGTTAATAACAAAGAAAGAAATTTAGTAGGAAAACTCTACACACTATGGATATAAGTATTGGCGTAAATGACTAATGGAAAGTACAGAATATAAATTAGTACCATTGTTTTTTTTTTTTTTTTTTTTTTTTTTTGGGAAAGTTTAATGGGAAGCTCAAATATTTTGCAATGTAAATATTGGACCAGTAGATCTTGCAGGTGTTCTGAATTAACCCGAATTGTCAAAAATTATTATTTTGTTATTAAAAAAAAAAAAAAATATATAGTCACATTCTCGATGACTTAAATAATAAGGATTGACAATTCGAACTCTGATCCTGTTACAAGTTTCATCCGCCCATCTACGTTTTTTTTTTTTTTTCAATTCAATTGGTTTTACAAAATGATCTCGATGATCATATCGTAGAGAATACTGAAACTTATTTTCATCATAAGTATGTCGATTAGTGTTTGTTTTTGGGCCAACAGTCTTAGATTGAGTACCATAATGTAAATGGTTCAATCTGGCGATGAAATTCAAATTTGTTATGTTTGGAATGTCTTTCTTATACAACTGCCATACGTTTTGTACATATGCATCGATGAGCCACGTGAAAATGCAGCTCCACCATTTTTTCCCTCGATGTGCTATACTATAAACAAACAACTTGTAAACAAGTTATCGAAAAAAAATGAAAATTTCAAAGCTTTTACATCATTAGAAAAATCATCAATCATGATTATCAATAGTGCTGAGCATTTGCCAAAGCGATCTTCGTATGCGGAAATAGAGTGTGGATTTTTTCCTTGGTAAATTTCGAAATTTGCCATGTAGTGAGAGGGTGTGCACAACGACAAAGCTTCAAAACCAAAACGAAATGGCTTTCCTAAAGTTAAAGAAAATATTAGTATATATATTAGTGAAAATACCAACCTTTAATGAATTGCTTACATCGCAAGTCTACAGAAGTAAGCAATTATCATGTTTTCATCATATGACAAATTTTGCTCAGGATGGAATGATGAATGATGATTTTAACCAGAAATTATTAGAATAGAAATAAACGTTCGATACTCAGCAATTGAGATATTTGGATTTGGCTTATTGAGAAAATCGCATATTTAGCTGATTCCTCGATAATGTGGTTCAATAAATCATCATCAAAAAATTTCTCAAATTGTTCATCATGAGGCCTAAGATATCTACAATCCTCATAATTTGGATTCGGAAATATCGGCATAATTGATGAAGCATCATTTTTCGACAAATCAAATTTAGTGTTTGTTGATTCTGTTAATATATAGGATGCGAAAAATGTAGATGTTTTGTTTGACATTATGTTATTTGGTGCAAGTATCTCACAATCATCAACAAAATGAATTGGAAAATTTTCCATATGTTCGGTTTTAAAAAAAATATGTATAAATGAATCATAGGAATAATAGAAAATAAAAAAACAAATAATAATGCAAAATCATTTTCATGTGAACCATTTAAACATTTGACATAACAATTTGATATGAAGCTTTCAATTGTTCTGGACAAATATTTTGCGGTATGGCCACCTTCATCATCTTTTGCATCATCTTCACCAGATATATCGCCATCGAATTCAAGTAGTTCGATGTAAATTGCTTCTGGAAAAGTGTCAACTCAATTCTTCTAAATAGTCAAAATTATAAAAAAAAAGTAACAAGAGGAAGGAAGTAACACAATTCCATGTAAAACAAAAATTTTATTGTAAAAAGAAAAAAACAAATTAATTAAACAGTGTAAAACTATACAAAATCCATAAAAATCGCTTTACATAAACCAGTATCCAATCGCTCCAACAGTTGCCATATGGCAACGCGAAAAGAAAACATACAAAAACACCATAAATTCAAAATGCATAATTAAAACCGAATATACACTACAAAACAGAAGACTTTGTATAACTAATGCAATTTATTTGACTTCAATCACATTTTTATAAAAAAAAAACCATAAAATAACTTACTTTCTCATATACGACATTTTGCGCTTTTCCCGAACAAATTTTTTTCCACCTATTTTTAATTGCTGCTTTGTTCAAATGCGATATACAACTGACAGCAAACTTACCGCAGGTAAACTAGCATCAATACTTATATCTATTTCTTTATATGTGTGTAAGCTAGATCTATTTAAGGTAACCACTGTCCAGTGTTGCCATATGGAAACTGTGGTGCAATTCGGGTTAACCAAATTAATAAATCAGGTCAACTCTCTAATCATTTAATTTTGTTTTCTTCAGGAAAATTGCAAACTAGGGTATTTTTTAACATGAATATTAAGTCGGTTTTTTTTTATTTCCTTTATTGCTTAGCCGCCGCTAAGCGGTTATAACGGATTAAGAAAATAATAAATCAGGTTTTATTTAAATTCAAAACTTGTTTTTATCGAAAAGGTAAACTAAAAAGGAAATAGAATTGAGCACAAATCTCTTTAAATGATGGATGTCATAAGAACAGTTTTTCGTCATGGATAAACATAAAGTAAGGTTGCATCGCATTCAACAGATTTGTGTTTCTGATTTCAATTCAATTCAATTCATTTATTTCCTGGAAACTGATACTACAAAATTGACAACCTTTTTTCAAGTACCGAAACCTTAGGCTTCGTTTAAATTTGCCGAGCGAGCTAGTTGCCCGGATATGATGAGGCACCGAGTTAGTTGAACAATGTAAGATCCGTCGAATATGGAAGTTTGGAACCATGCAAGTAGCAGTTTGAACTCCTTAGAGGAGTGGAATGGTTGAAAGAGGGCACTCAAATAGACCGGCTGGGAAGAACCAAGCGAGTTAAAGAGGAACACTAAAGCTCTTTGCTTCAAATATACATCAAGCGAGCATCCCAGTATGGTGAAATTAAGGTGGGGTACATGATCAAAGCTCCTCAATCCCAAGACTGTAGAAAGCGATATTCAATTTCCTTGAACAGTGTGAGTCGAGCTTGGGAAAGACAAGGTAGACATGAGGGAAATTTTGCAGAATGAGCGACCTAAATAGGTGACAATGGAGCTTAGGAGATAGTAAACTAGAAAACAGCCAAAGACGGCGGAGAATGCCATATATTTTCATAAAGTTTGAGTTGATGAGGTCACAACATCTCATGTTAGAATTTGAAATCACGGCAATATTTCGAACTCGATCCATATAAGGCAAGGGACAACCAAAGCGTTGTGGGGTCAATAGACCCACAATGAAAAGCAGTGCAATGCAGTGACGATTTAAATAAATTTGCACGTCATCGGCGTATATGTGAATGTTGATGTCGCGAATATATTTGGCCAAATCATTGATGTATATGTTGAATAGTAAAGGGCCAAGATTGGAACCCTGTGGGACCCCAGAAGATAGGGCAAGCAAGGTGAAGGAATTAACCCTCTGCGAGCGAGCTTGGAAGAGGGTGGCTCGGTTCGAAAAATCGAAATTGCGGGACATTTTTCTCAACAGGATACTATGGCTAACACTATCAAAAGCCTTGGAGAAGTCCAGATTCGTCATAATAGCCTATCAAGAGTTGATATCCGTTGTAACTATCACGACAGCACCTTTGCAACTATGCTTAGGTCGAAATCCAGACTGCCATCGACTAAGAAGATCATTTTGGAGCATGCACTGACTGCTGAACCTGCCAAACAAACTAAACTGATAGGTCTGAAGTCGGCAGGAGTATCTGCAGTCCCTTTCTTTGGAATAGGGATCAAATGCGCAATTTTCCAGATCTTGGGAAATACTAATTTAGTGATGCAGGAATTAAAAATATTCAAAAGGGGGCCGACAATAAAGAAAGATATTAACTTCACTAATCGCGGAGATATGTTGTCAGGGTCAATGATATGTGATTTAATAGAGAATATGGCCTTTAATAGTTCGCTATGATCTACTGCTAACACTAAAGGCCTCTGGCCTAGGCGAGAGATTTAAACTTTCTAAGGGGACTGATTACAGGCTTGCAAATTATGATTTACTGCGAAATATTAATTACGCTCACTCGGACTTACGTTGCAGTTAATTTCCTTTTTCCATTTACGGAGGCATTTCGCAGATTACGCCAAAGCGCTTTCGGGGAAGCTTTTCGATCGAATTTCTGTTTAAAATATGCTCGCTTGGCCTTACGAATTTTAATATTAACCTTATTCCTTAGTAAGGTGTATTGCTTGCGACTTCTAGTATTCCCAAATCTTCGATGCCTTAAATACAGATATTCACATTCTGCAATCATAGATTCAATTTCAGTACTAAACCAGGGAAAGAAATTTGGTTTAGATACCTTCAGTCGTAGAGGAACATACTTGTTGTAAATATATTAAATAGAATTATTGAGGAAGGATACCTGCTCGTCTATGTCAATAATATTATTAATGTGATTCCAGGGAAATGATAAGGTAAGTCCCGGTTCTTAAAACCTTGAATTGAAAAGTGGACAGACTTAGACTTCAACCAAGTGGAAGGGTTCGCGAATTATGATATGTAGGATAATTATTAACAACCGATAAAAGAGAGGCAAGCATGTCGGATAAAAATATGTCGGTATCCAGGCTCCGCTTGAGTATATTGACAATAAAATCCCCACCGACTATTATGTTAGTGCACCGTTAACTTTTTGGTGAAATAGTATTGATAAACTCAGAATGAGCATCACTAATAAATTGACCGGGAGAGGAATAGACTGCGCGTTAAATTCATTTATCAGCTACTGTATCGATCTCAGCACATAAGAACTGAATTAAATTGTTTACAGATCTAGAAACCACCCTTAAGGTCGTCTCGCACATATATGGTATATGTGATCTTCCGCCACGATCACTATGAAAAATTTTATAATTGGGAAGCGAAACCAGAGAGCACGGGATATCAGCATGAAGCCACGTTTCACTTACGAGGACAGCATGTAGCTTAGGGCTTAGGTGCTCCTTAATTCATCACTTAGCACGTACACTACAAGCGTTAAAATGACAAATGTTTCCACCTTGGAATTTGTTGCAAAACACATTCAACCTGGGTCTTACATTGTTCGATGAAGTAATACTCGCAAACATTAAGGAATCAAAAATTTCAAGACAGGAACCCGCACGGAAACGACTATCACCTAAGGCAAATGACCCGTACGCAGCAGTACCCTGTAAGCAATAAAGTAATACTTATCATTAACCCCTAATGAACTAAACTGAATAATTACTAAAATTACTAAAATAATTACTATAAAAGAAACAGAAAAAAAAGACGCAATTACATATGTACGAAGGAAGCAAAAAAGAAAAAAGTTCAAAACAAGAATATGGTTTCAATCAGCTACTCTTCGCTTCTGCAACGATGTGTTCCAAAGACTCAAGTGATGTGACCTTCACCGGCGGATCATTCTTCCTCATATGCACGTAGACTTCCCCATACCGAAAAAAAAAATCACAAAGAGAGTTATCATTATAAAGTTTAAGAGCGGTGCGTAGAACTTTACTGTTGTGGGTAGTGGGGCTTTCAAAAACATTCACTTTGGTTGTCGAGACAAAGTTTGATAACAGCTCAGTAAGAGTTAGCCAGCCGGCACTCTTGAAGTTTAGAAGAAACAGTCTCTGTTTTGCGGTCAAAGACAACTTAATGATAACAGAGTGATTACTTCCCTTGACATTTTTTGATTGATATAGTGATAATGTATGTTCGATTTTAGCAGATATAGTTGAAAGCAACTGCTGGAAGACTCATGTGAGCTGTGCGGAATGCAAGTAACCACGGCGTCTGATAATCTTCCTAAGCGACGAGAATCTTTCAACTCGTTTCGAACCTCAGCTGATTCCTCCTTGAGCTACCCTAGATCGTCACTCAGTTTTGCGATCTATGAGTGTGACACATTCACAATCTCATAAATTTTTCCGAGCATGCGCTTTTCGAACTCCTCAAGTTTTTCGGATATTACCTGAATTAGACTTTTCAGCAACTTCTTGTCCAATAGGTGAAATGAGCCGTGGAACATAGAGAATTCGATAGACTAGATGTGAGAGAGACAGAACCACCTTTTCCACTAAGCTGAGACTATGCGGTCCCTCTCGTTATTCTAACTGGAGTGGAATGCGCATTGGTGTTTGAGCAGCCTTTAGAATTTGGTTTTGCATCATCTTTACCCATTGTATACAGGAAACTAAATGAACTCGATTAAGCGTTTAAAAACACTGTCAAGCACAAAACGAATCTGGTAAAGAATGAAACACCACAATGGCTTGAAATCAAGACATTTTCTGATAAAGTTTTTGGGGTGAAATTCGTGGAAATCCGCAAATTAACAGGAACTAATTAAAATCACGGCTACTGAAAGCAAGCGGCCATTCCAGTCATCCAATTTTTGCAACTTTTTTACCACTTCTGTTGTGCATTCCAGGAAATAGTCCATATCGTCAGATCGGACGTCTTCAGTTGGACGTTGAGCTTTCTGTCCAGTAGCAGATGAGGTCGGATTGCGCATCAACATTATCCCCAGACCTCTATTCTGAAAAAGGAGTACGGCATCACTGATAGAACAGATTTTCAATGAAAAATTCACAGCACTGATATACGCATCTGCAGATTCATTTGTCCCCAATCCTTGCAAATTGCCGCGAATTTCTTCTGCGTTTTGTGAAATTACGTCCAAATGAATCAGTACATCTTCAGAAAGGAAGTCAGGATCAGCGATGCTATCGTCATTTTTGAAATCACCATCTGTACTCCGTTTGAACTGAATCCATAAATTTCTAAATTTGTTCATCTGATATCGTTTAAACTTTACATAATAATTTTCGATGGCTTTCGGAAAGCTTTATGCCCGTTTTTCTTTCGTTCCCCCTTTACCACTCTTGACAATAAATTTACACAGGTAAATTTGAAATTTAAAGCATCTCGGTGACAAAATAAAACTAATTTATTGATTTCAATTGGGAGAAAAACAGATTAAGAAAGAAGGAGCTTTTCCAAACTTACCGAGATATTTTTCACAAAAATCCAAATACTGTCAGTCACTTTTTCTGCTTGTACAAAATCTATATTTAAAAATAAATGACCATACGAAGCCTAAATCGGTTCAAGGTGAGTTAAATTCTACCGAAAAGCGAATTAACTGGATAAAAATGCCCTTAATTTCATTTAATTATAATAGAGGCTACCTGTAGGCCGTTATAACGGTTAGATAAGTTAAATAACTAAATAAAATAAATAATAAATAAAATAAATAATAAATAATAATAATAAATAATAAATTAAATAAAAAAATAAATAATTATTATTTTTAATTGCTTTTCGTAAAAACTAAAAAAATGTTCTTTTATTGACCAATGCCAAGTACAAATAAAAATTGGTAAGTTTTTGGAACCAATTCCAGTTGTTGTTCTCGATCCACCAGTAGATATTCTTATTAAAAACGTAATCGAACAGGCACGTAATTATCGGGAAGTAAACTTGTGTCTCCGTAAGCATACTAGATTCGTTGATTTTCTCAAATGGAAAAAATTCATAGCCTATGGAGATATTTCGGATCCATTCAAAACCAATACTTTTCTCCAAATATTTACATTTACATCGCTTTCCTTAGCCGCAAATGCTTACTCTCTCCCCTAAATAAACGATGCTCAAAGGAACAAGCGAATAACTGCTAAATGAATTTCTTCCCGAAAAAGTCTTTCATTAACAGCCTCTGAAGCTCTTTTTATGCCCCGCAAGAGACTTCATTTTAATATTTACCAGGGTAACTCTGTCTTTATCAGATTTCCATCAATTCGCATATTTTTACTTTCAGATATTGCGTGCGCCGTGAGCAATTTCTAGTATCAACCTCACCCAATGCATTGTTACCTTCGATAATATACTCGTATTTCTTGTGAAGAGAAAGGTAAAACCTTCAGCAACAGCCATTTCCAGATGAACGTCCCTGTGGACTTTTAGTAGATGGAACTTGGAAATATACCCAACATCTAAATTAATGCTTAATTTATATTCAATGTCGCGTGCGTTTGCCAGCATAACGCGTATTTACATCCTTCAATTTGAGGAGTGAAGCTTTACGTCCCCGGCTACTTCTTTCTAATTTGAATAAAGCAATTTTATCTACATACATACGAGCAGCATTGAGGATTTCAATATTTTTAAAGATTGAATTAAAGGGCATATTATTTAAACTTTGTATGTTCAACTGGAATTATTAAGAGGCAGTGAAGGTGAAGACAGGTATAACAACAAATAATTTTTCTCAAAGTGATCGTCCAAGGAACAATAGAAACGAATTCACGATTTCGAAATTTGGATAAAATTTTGTAACCGTTCCTTAATATTTGTCAGTACCCTTTATTCCATCTCTTGAAAGGAAAATATCATCTACTGGTATTCCTGTTTTGTTTATGGAATATGAGGGTATATGAGGATATATCACTGAATATCCAAGCTTCTTTCTGGTTGCTGTATTTTAAAATACCTAAATAGTTTCAAAGTGGTGAATATACTGCCTCATTTGTCCACTTAAACGTTGGATTATTATGTATCAGGTCAGGATTGATAAAATTCTTCTGAAGCTGAGGAGCATAGATTGTAATTCTAGTGTTGCTCCTGATGGTGTATCCCCTCTGAATCTTAAAAAATCGCTTAAGTTCTAGCTGAGCCCATATGTATATGTATATCTTAATTCAGTTCTCGCAAGCAGTTACTTTCTTGATATCAGGAAAATGTCTTACATTATACCAGTTTTCAATATTGGTAGATGGATTATTCGAAGATTATGTGAAAGAAAGAAATTATTTACGTTATTAAAAGAACATCTCACCACTACAAAATGCATTTGTAACTGGTAATCTACTGCGACTAATTTAGCTCTAATGCTAATTTTATGATTGTACTTGAGAGTAGATTTCAAGTAGATGATGTATCTACATATACGTATGTAATTCGATACGAAAAAAGCATTTGATCGACGGTGTCAAAGCTCGGACGGCTTAAGATTTACTCTCTGCTTTTGATTTGGATTTCCTCCTTCCCCCCATGGAACAAAAGCGTCTTTTTTCAAATCGAAAATTTCTGATCTAGCACAATTGATTTGTTGACTTGCAGTTAACTGCTTGCATGTCCTTTTGTAATGACTGTTATTAAAAAATGATGTTAAGATCTTGACAGCTTCCGGCGAAAAATATGTCAAGCACTTGTAAAAAAAAGCGCTTCCACACCATAGTCAGAGAATATCTTTTCCGAAGCGCGCTTTTCCCATAGCTAAAGGAATCTTTGAGGAAGCAGATCTCTTTTCTGAGTTTATGGTTATGCAAATTTCTTAATAAGTACATTTTGAAAAATGTGGAACAGAATCGAGTTTCTTGAGACATCAGAAGAAGTTTCAGTATCCAGGCTCCCATACCCAGAGGCTCAAATAGTCAACTAGAATAGAAGAATAATATAACAATATTGTTTACTTTTGTTTAGCACAAACATGCCCTTGGATTTAGTATAGATTTAAAAGACGAACAGCATTCAGAATAAAACTAAAATTTTTAATAAAGCTCTTATCTTGATTCCCTCCTTGGTTATATGTATAATCACAAATTCGTTTGTTACTTTGAGATTAATTAAATTAATTAAAAGCATCTATAAATTCTTAAGTCTGAATAAATTTTCAAGCATATAGTTCGGCCTTTCTATTTTCCACAATATTTATAATATTGATTTTAAACCTTTGGCAAAATAATAGAAACTCTTCAGTTCAAATGCGGATAGATATTTGAAAAAAAATGTCGTTTTTTTTAATGTAAAACTTCAAAAAAACCGTGTTATTTTCCTCCCGGTCCCAAAAACTTTTTCATGTACACAACAATTTTTTTTTCTTTTTTCATACATAGATTTTCCAAACATATTTGTAAATGCTACCGGAGCTGTTTTTCTAAATTTCTTAATATATATAATAACTTTCATAACATTAAAATTGACACCGCTGTAACTTGAATAAAATTTATTGGTGCTCATTTATTTTAACACGAGGACGAAGATTTAGGTACTTTCATCCCGGAGGTATTTTATTTAATAAAAATTAATTTGTAAACCTGTAGCTTGACAAAAAGTGAATTATAAATTTGATTTTTATTTATTTTAATTCTCAAAAGCTTACCGAGATGCCGTCAGGGTCCAGTATAAAATTTCAAACATATTTTTCTTATGTGTCTCTAAAAATGAGTATATGTATGTATATACTACACGTATATACTTAAAGTATATTTACGGCGCGTCATAGCTAAGGCGCAGCCCGACTGCTGCTAGCTGTGTGTGGGGCGTAAACGCACTCACAGCGATCCTCATTCAATAGATGCTGGATCGGTGATAGTCCAGTCAAATAAGCCGAAAAAATGCTAAAGATCGCATTTAACTTGTTTCAGGCTGCAATTTTGAGGGTTGGTGTAGGGTGGTCCTGGGAGTATTGTCGCAAAAATGCAGCCTCGCAGGACAAAAAAAAGGGGTGAAAAACAATAAAAACACCCCCGAACACGTGACAATCTATTTGCCGTGCGTGCGGTTTGGAAGAGGTCAAATTTTTGAAAAAATTAAAAATGCAATATTATTCAGAATATGATTCTAAATAAAAAAGTCTATGGTGGCCAACCCCTATCTCGTAAGGGCGCGACAGGAAAACCGAAAGAAGCTAAGGGTAGACACATCGCTATATCCACTAACATGTGTCCGATTACTTCAATTCTGCAACATTTTCGTTCAAGAGCTAGCAACCAAAAGAAGCGTGAATTTTTCGATGATAGAATGGAAGAAGAAAGTTATCGGACTATATGTTGAGCAATATTTGCGCTCATGTTTTGCTGTAGTGACGTGCTTGGAACATTTTTGAATTTTTCTTAGAATTTTGGCTGGTTGTGTAAAGCGAGCCGAGATATGATGACTTTTGCTTTGATTTTTTCTTTTTAGTTCAATATGGCTGCAGTTTTGCGCATTCGATGGTTTTTAGGGTTTTAGGTGACTGCGATTGCGTAGGCGTGGAAGAAAATAATGTTATGTGATTGTGTACATTTGTTGTTTGTTTTTAATTGTTGTAAAGGGTAGGATATGGGATTGCAGGCTACACAGGAAGAATGGGATATAATAAATTAATGGTATAGACTAGGTGGGTAGGATCTGGGTTGGTTAGATGGTTAAAAATAGAAGCGTTACCTTATTTAAAAATTTATTACTGACAAATCATAGTTATATAAAATTTGCAGGTGCTTTCTGTTTTAAATTTAATTAAAAAATAGTTTACTAATTCCCAATATGATATAGTGCAATAATTATCTCTTGCAATTTTCAAATCAAAAAATCAAATCAAATTAAAAAGGATTTGTTTAATCATATTGATTCTACTTTGTGTGGGCACTTGGTGGAACATGTTACACATGATGTAAGGTGTCATAAATTTTAAGCAACTTAAATAATTCAAAAAATCACTTGGCAATTTATGTTCCACTTTATAAATGTATTTGTCATTTTATTAAAAAAGCCGACGCGTTTCGTTCGATCAGAACATTATCAAGGCTAAACGACTACTAATTATCAATTTTGATTGTGCTGGCTAGATGCTCTGAGAGCTAATTTCAACAATAACAGGGTCTATCAGAGGTCTTCTGTTACTGAAATCAATTTGGTCATTAACTAGAAAAGTACCATTCTTCTGTTGCTTTCTGATTTCATAGATTTCGTACTTGTCTAATATTTTTCTACCTTTTAAGCAATGCACCAGTTCAATGTCGTTTAAATTAGCTGAATGTTTATTATCGCGTAGATGTTTTGCAAAGCCAGTGTTCGGGTTATTCGATTTACTAGATTTTATATGTTCAGAAAATCTTGTCTTAAGAGATCATTTTGTCTTCCCTATATAAACAGCTTGGCAATCGTTACAGTTAAGCTTATAGACTCCACTTTTATTCACTTTGAATCCAAATTTTCAATCAAAAATTCGCTAGATTTGTTTAAAAAAAACTAAGGATTTATATATACCTAATAACGCTAAATTAATTTCATTTGATGTTAGTAATTTGTTTCCGTCGATTCCTCTAACTAAATTAAAAAAATGTTTTATACAAAAAAATTGAAACCGAAATCTTAGACAAAAATAAAACATTACAATTGATTATTTTAATAGACCTGTGCATTGACCAAAATTATTTCCAATTTAACGGGAAATTTTACATCCAATTAAAAACAAACAACAAATGTACACAATCACATAACATTATTTTCTTCCACGCCTACGCAATCGCAGTCACCTAAAACCCTAAAAACCATCGAATGCGCAAAACTGCAGCCATATTGAACTAAAAAGAAAAAATCAAAGCAAAAGTCATCATATCTCGGCTCGCTTTACACAACCAGCCAAAATTCTAAGAAAAATTCAAAAATGTTCCAAGCACGTCACTACAGCAAAACATGAGCGCAAATATTGCTCAACATATAGTCCGATAACTTTCTTCTTCCATTCTATCATCGAAAAATTCACGCCTTTTGGTTGCTAGCTCTTGAACGAAAATGCTGCAGAATTGAAGTAATCGGACACATGTTAGTGGATATAGCGAAGTGTCCACCCTTAGCTTCTTTCGGTTTTCCTGTCGCGCCCTTACGAGATAGGGGTTGGCCACCATAGACCTTTTATTTAGAATCATATTCTGAATAATACAGCATTTTTAATTTTTTCAAAATTTTATATCTCCCAAACCGCACGCACGGCAAATAGATTGTCACGCGTTTGGGGGTGTTTTTATTGTTTTTCACCCCTTTTTTTGGTCCTGCGAGGCTGCATTTTTGCGACAATACTCCCAGGACCACCCTACACCAACCCTCAAAAGTGCAGCCTGAAACAAAATTAATGCGATCTTTAGCATTTTTTCGGCTTATTTGACTGGACTATGATGAAACGAGCGTAATCTACAAATAGAGAAGTAAGGAAAGGTATCGCAAAGTTTTTGTACGAGAATGAAGCATTTTAATTGTGTGCAAATGTATACAAGTGTCGGCAAAGGACAGGGCCATAGCCAAAAATAAAATGCAGAGTAGTGCCTCGATCCAATATAAAATTAACAATGCCTCGACCTGATGTAGGGAAGGCCGCAATTTTTTCTTAGAAATTTACTAAAATATTTTTTGCTTATTGCTTGGCTACGCGCCTACACTCATAGCAATTGTTGTCGCCCTCCAAAAGTGCGTATAAATTCTAAGACAGAATTTTCCTGAAAATTTCTAAGAAAAAATTGCGGCCTTCCTTCCATCAGCTCGAGGCATCATTGATTTTATATTAGAGCTCTCGGCCAATGCATGAAAATTCCAAGGAAAAAATTTCCAGTAAATTTTTAAGAAAAAATTGTGGCCTTCTTCATCCGGCCGTGGTAATCGTGATTTTGTATGGAGCGAAGGCGAAGCATTATTGGCTTACCCTTTCTGCACGAAAAGCGTTGCATATTTTTGTTCTACGTGGCTACACTTTGTATGTATAGTTTGTCAAAGCCAGGGCGAACTGTATATTTCTAGGAAAATTGTTAAGTTCGATAGGAAATTTTTAATTGGGTAAATGAATTTAGTCAAGTTGTTGTTTCTTTTAAATCAAATCAAATTCTAATAACTACAGTAAAATAAAAAGTGTTTCCAAAAATGAGACAAGAAAGAAGTAACATTTACGTCCCTCCCACCGCACCGAATATGTTGTGTCGTGCATCATTCCACACTTTAATCAGTACTGTCATACAGTGGCATGAAAAGAAAAATGATGAGAGTTACGTCGAGTGATTCATATTTTCCCGCATCTACCATGTGGAGGCAGTCGACCAAATGTTTATAAAACTGCTGTTAAAGCAACATTTGTTCCCGGTGCCTCAGAAACATGTTGTGGTCTATTCCGGAATGGACCAGCCATTTAAAATATGTATACTTTTCTACGGTATGCTATGCGACATCTATTTCTTATGCCATCTATGATTCCACCCAACATCTTATCAACCAGTTTTCGTGAGGTAGAGGGAGCATACTGACCCGTCTAAACAGGGTCTGTGAGATCTAGTCTCGAGCATGGGAGGACGGTGCCGGTGAAAAGAACAACTCAATCATAAAATTAAAATACATAATTTTTGTTCAATAGTATTTATTTGCTTAACCTTATATCACAAAAAATTCACTATATAAAAATTCAAATAAAAAACATCAAACAAATAAAAATAAAAATAAATTAAAAATTTACTGTTTACTTGTTCTGAAAAAAAGAAGACCAGAATAAATTGTCTGTAAACAGACTAAAATTAAATTTATTTTTTGAATCGAACCTACACTTGTTAGAATCGGTCAATGATGGAGAAAGAAGAATTGTTTTTTTAAGAACTTTTATTTTTAACGATTTTAAATCAAATTCATAAATACAAAAGTATCGTTAAAAATAAAAGTTCTTAAAAACAATTCTTCTTTCTCCATCATTTACCGATTCTAATAAATATAGGTTCGATACCCGTCCGGGAAAAAATAAATAAAAATTGAATTTATGATTTATTTGTGCGCTTTCATCAAATTAATAAATGTAATACGGAAAATCATCTGTCTCGTTAACTCAGTGGTAAGAGCAGTCGCCCGGCAAGCGGAAGGTCACGGTTTCAAACCCCGGACGAGCGGATGTTTTTTCCTCTTGTATTTATGAAGTTGATTTAAAATCGTTAAAAATAAAAGCTCTTAAAAAAAATTCTTTTTTCTCTAAAATTTAATGGTAAAAATGTTAGTGCTGCTATTGCGTGTAAGGAGCAGGGTAGCAAAATGATGTACGGAATAAATTTTTGTGAATTATTTAACGAGTGCTGCTACGTATAGGCACAAGGGAAGCAAAATTATGTAGAGAATAAATCTCTGAAAATTATTCAATGAGTGCTGCTACGTGTACTTAGTAAGGCTGAAAGAGTAGGAGTGTAGGAGCGTGCAGCATCGTATGATGCTGAACAAATGTAGCACAATAAAACTATTAGACATTAGTCTCTGCGGAAGAATTATTCTTCTGCTTAGATGTGGGCAGGAGAGTAGCAGATTAATCTCTGCGCAAAATTATTCTTCTGCTTAGGTGTAGGAAATGATAGGACTTCTCAGACTAGTCTCTCAAACATAGAATTATTCTTCTATGTTGAATGTTGGGAATGTTATTCTTGAATTTAGATTAATCTCTAAACCAGATTACCTCTGGACCAAGAAAGACTTTCTGCTGCAGCTCATCAGCTTTATATAGCTGCTGTATCCAGTTATGAGTACTCGTCTTTTGGTATTGCCCTAGTAATGTTTATCTTTCTCTGAGTGTACCATAGACAGCTGGCTGACGTAATATCACAAAGCTGTCGTTAAAAAAAAATGTAAATATCAGGATGTAAGTATGCTTTGGTGCATTTAATATCATTTACGTAATTTTTTATATTTGCTCGCATTTTTGATCGTTTTAAAATATGAGTCATGATAGAGGATATCCTGCTAGTTTTAAAAGGTTTGTTGCAGGATCTTAAGCTTTTAGCAGCAATAGTTTACCCATTTTGGGGATTGTGGAACTGCCATGGATATTTAGGATTTAGATAAGTATTCTTTTTGTGACTCTTTTAAAGTTTAAATTCTTTGTGGGTTCTTTTTTTTTCTCTTTAGGAATGTATTTACATCGAGGGAATTAAAAATACGTAAATGGACTGAACAGGGTCAATGAGAGAAAAGGGAAAATATTTCTTTAAATTTTTCGTTAAAGTTTTTCGTTAACGGTTTAGTTATAAAGAGACGAAAGATATTTATTTGCCGAAGAGAAATCATTTGGAATTTTTTTTTTCTATTTTCACTTGTTTATTGCATATTTGTTTGAGATTGAAAATTTGATGAAAATATTGTGTTTTCTTCGCCCTAGGTGTTTGGGCAAACAAATAAATTATAGTTGTCAATATCTGGATATATGATGCTTTATAAGTATTATTGGCTGTTATTGCTGATTTTATTAGCATAGGAAAATCTTTTCTTTCTAGCAAACACACTGCATTCGACTGGACAATTACGAATGGATTTATTACAAAATTGTACGGAGTAGGAACGGGTCTTTTAAATCAACGTAGAATAGGCTTATTGGGGATACCACAATAAGAGAAAAATGTGCCAGTTACTCTACCCCCTTGGTGGCGCGGTAGCGGTCCAAACAAGTACTCATATTAAATCTGATCCAACATTTTTCCAGCCACCAATATACAAAATTCTAAGGAAAAATTTTTGAATAAATTTCTAAGAAAATATGAATGGCCCCAAATTAATCCAATTTGTTTGAACTTTAGTGTGTACTCGTATACATAGAAGACAACGGATGTTACACAAACATCTTAAATTCTGTATGGAAAACTATAATAAAATTAAAAAAGTAGTACGCGCATTTAATTTCCGAACACAAACAATAACAAAACTATATTCAGTTTCAATATGACAGAATTGTAGAGGAAAAAAGATTGATTATCTACTGCCTACACCCTCGAGAACAGTTCAGAAGCCATGAACTAGACTACCTCACTACCACATGAAAGCCCAAACTGAGTCTTTATTTTAAAATATTTGCAGTGTTCTTATGTAAAACTGATAAAAAAAGCAATTAGTTTCTCTGTCTCTTTCCTGCCAGGCTGTGCTTTGCATCATAGGGTGTCCCCTGAGCTTGACTTAATAATGTATATATATATATACTGGGTGTCCTGTAAGCCGACGTCAACCCGGAATCGGGTGATAGACCAAATCATAACAGTTACAAATTTAACTGACTGTACTGAAAAAAAAAAACTGTACTACGCCAGTTTGGCAAGTAACTTTAAAAATTGACGCAATTAATAAGGATTCTAAAATGGTATAACACTTGCTACAATATTTCTTAGATTACGGGAAAAAAATTTTTTTTTCTTCAAGAAATCCAATTTCGAAAAATTTACCAAGTACGTAGTACTTCAAGCAGTTGAAGAAGACCCAAATACTTCGGCACGTGCAATCCAGGAAAGCACAGGAGTGCATAAAAGTATAGCTCACCGAATTTTACGAAAACACGAGCTCCGGAATTACAGAAGCAGTTGAATTTGTCAACAATGGAAGATTTGCCCGTATGATAACCCGACCCGTTCCTTTTTAAGAAGATGTCGAACTTGTATTGCAGCTGAAGGAAGGCAGTTTTAACATCTTTTGTAAATAATTAATCTTTGCATCCAAATAATTGGTGTTTAATTTTAAACTTAAGGAAAATTTGTCCTAAATTCAACAAAAAGTTAGGATCTCTAACTTGTAAACGTCACTATCTGTCTCACTCACACTTCATGTAATGACTCTCCGTCTCACTCAAACTAAAATCTTAAAGTTACGGTCTTACGGAAAGCTTTGGGTACACTAGAATCGTATTTAGTAGGTGAAAAGAAATTTTTCGAAACTGGGTTTCTTGAAAAAAAAAATTTTTTTGTTCCGTAATCTAAGAAATATTTTAGCAAGTGTTATACCGTATTAGAATCCTTAATGCGTGAACTTTTAAAGTTACTTGCCAAACTGGCGTAGTACATTTTTTTTTATTACAGTCAGTTAAATTTGGGTGGAATATTAATTTTCTATTCTTGATTCGGCAAAATGTGACATTTTCTTCCAAGCTGGAACAGTTGGCTTAGAATTTAAACCAACAGGTTACATAAGCACTATTCGGGATTACACAAGATAAATAAAATTGAAAAAAGTAAAGATTTGTATCAAAAGGAGCTAAAAAGCCATCACAGGGTGTACATTTTCTCGAAAACAAAAGAAATGTCTATAATTGGAAAAATACATGACTTAGATTTTTTTAAATATTTTTCTGGTAACTGTTCTGATTTGGTCTATCACCCGATTCCGGATTGATGGTCTATCACCCGATTCCGGATTGACGTCGACTTACGGGACACCCTCTACAGTGCCTATCCCACACATTAAAAACAAGAAAGAAAAATATTTTTTTCGATAAGACTAAAATAGTCGGCACAGCACATGATAGGTTAAAACAAAAAATGAAAGAAGCATGCTAAATTTTCGTTTACAAAAAAAACTGTTGACACAACCTACATTTTCGTAAAAATCTAAAATCTTACATTCCATGTCAAAAAAAAAGTTAGCTATCTACGCCAACGCTAAGTTACGTCATCGACATCAATGTAGTAAAATCATCTGAAACCAACATGGCAAAATATTTCGTCCCATTGTCAGTTTTAATGATGAAAAAACCCCGTAAAACTGAGCTTGGCAAACGTAACTATACTAACGCATTCAATACTAATAACGCTATGTACAGTTATAATTGTGTTCAGACAAAACATAAATAAATCTTCGGGAAAAAACATGCCGTCAAAACATTTTCTTACGTAACGATTTCACAAATGCGCATAGAAAATATACCATTCTCTCACACATATACAAAGTGCGGAAGGCAATCGAATGTAATCAGTGGATAATTTAACTGGAAAACTTCTATCTGTATCCTTTAATTGACACTCAATTTATATGGCTAATAAAAGCCTTTATTGGGGCACACCACTACGTGTGCACAATCAAAAAACAATAATTTCCTCGTATGATCTTGCACACAAAACCTCATTTATCATTACTGGGGATCATTATTTGACAATTAAAATCGAACGCTTCGAATTGTTATCACATTTCGGGAAGTCCTTCGTGCCGCCCTTATCGACATCTGAAATGCTATGGACAAGCCACATATGTAATCAATTGTAGTATTAAAGGGCTAATATGACATCCTGGGGAAGGCATCAGCGGGATGTGAAATGCTTTCATATTGGGGCTTCTGTGGATTACTTTAAATATGCGACATTACATAGCTGAAGTAAAACGAATTCGGTCATATACATGCTTATGTATGTATCCGCTAAGGGAGCAGGAGTCTATCAGGTCCAAATGTATTTCCCATTGCTATGTTGCCCATTGCGTGAATGCTGTCATTCATACAAGTGTCCACATATCTCTTGAGGTTTCAGGAAAATGTGTTAAAAATTGAAATGTCAAACTTAATTAATTTTGTCGATTTTATTCACGGGTGTATATGCCCTTCAGGGTAATGAATTCGATCAATATTTTTAGTGGAATATTCGTTGCAAATCCTGTTAATGTCAGAAAATGAATGGCAAGAAATGGCAAGAATGATTGAAAAAAAAACCATCATATTTCACTTTATTATTCATAAATCGAAATAGCCATTAAAATTAAGTCTAAGATGAGTTTTTTTCGATACATTAGATGAAAATACTCAGTATATAGCCGTCACTCTGTTTTAAAGATGTTTTGGTTCGATATGCAATTAAAGTTGTTTTTCGCATTTATTTCGAAATTAGTTCATCGAGGTCGAAATGGTTACATACAGGACTGGGAGGATGGGCAATCGGGTGCTAGCTCGATGGGCCAGTGGTCGTGGGGCCCGTGCTCATGGGGCCTGTGGTCGCTGAATTAATCGCGTCCACACGCATTTAGCACGTACTTTGGTCGAACGTTGCGGCTGCGGTGGAAGGAGAGCTATGAGTCAAAAATACTCAAAAAAATGCTTCACAACTTATAAATACTTACAAGGCGCGGAGAGCTAGGGTGGCATATGAGTGTTGCCATGATAGCATTTTATATGGCAAATTTGCTATTCTTGTGGCTTCAAAAGCATTCACTCTTTTATAAAAATAATACCAAATTTTTTGCATCATATCATTGAAAAGGGTTCAATAAGGCTTTCAAAGTATTGCTATACCTATATGTGTCCTTTAAAACAAATTCGAAATTGAAAAACAAATATACAAAAACTGTTTTTAAATTTAGTTTTTATTTTGTAATTTTTAAAAATCGAATAATTTTATTTCGTGTAAATCCAAGTAGAGTATACATGGTCAGTTAGCAAAATTCTTACAGTCAGCCTGTATTTATGGCACATTCTCAGTGTTACGGATACAATGAGGTATTGCTTTCAATATTGGACACAAAAGTAAAATTCTAGTTGACAGAAATCAAAATATTTTTGACTTGTTCATTGAAATTGGCACCGTCATCCGTTAGTACGATTATCAGGATGAAAAAGTTCACAAGTTTCTAAATTTGGTGAAGCAGTGCCATTATTTTTTGTTACTATATTGGGTCATATATAAGAGAAAGAGCGATTGAATTTTTAAGCAGTTACAAAATATTTGCAAAAACAAAGTAGTGGACAAGAGGTTAAGAGGTCACTATTTTCCTCAGTTCCTTCAAGCAGAGCCGTAACGACTCGTCTTGGCGTCTGAGCAAACGTATAAATTAACGCCCCCGATTTATAAAATTATCAATACAACCTAGTTTAACTTTACCTATCCTGGCGTGGCATATCAGCTAACTGAATAAAGTTGGATAACAACTGATAATGATTATAAGACATGCATACAAAGGAATAGTACATCATATTTTTTGCACACAAAATTATAAGTTGATAAATCATTTCTTGCGGGTAACGTACATTTGAAAACTTGAGGTGAATCAGTTCGATAAACATATTTGCAAAATTTTATAGATAGATTTTATAGATAGACTTTTTTCACCGCGAACTAGTTCATAATATGTATGAAATTCCAAATGCTTGTCATTGCTTTTTCGCTGGACAAAACAGTCACATTCGACAATCTTTCTTGACCCATTGTAGATTGAACGTAATTTTTTATTAACTTCAATTTGTTGAATCTTCGTTCACATGAAGCTATCGTCATTGTCAATGTCAGAAAAGCTCGGAGTGTGATATCAGCATTCAGATAAAATTGTTGATGGTTATAGTCGTGCATTAATTGATTCTAGAAACGACTTTTTCAGACTCAAAAATCTTCGGAAAATTGTTCAAAATTTTGTACTTTGTCGTCAGGTAGTATAAAAGAGCATCAATCGCTTAAGAAATTGGAGTGCGAAGCTTTTGTTTTGTGGCAATACTGGACGAATGATAAATGATGTTTGAATCGCTTCCTTTTTTCTTGTTTTTGTTTCTTTAACGTGTGCTGGTAATACTGTTAAGGTTATAAGGCTATCTTACTGATGAGACCCCTCTCTGATCGTTGGGTCGAAAAGATTATTTTTTCTGCATAAATTTGAATTTAAAAACATAAAAAGGAAAGTGTCCACTTGCCTCAATCTTGTTACGGCTCTGCTTCACGAGTTTAATTGTTGTTCTCTCGGATACTGTTTTCACAGAGAAATCCTGGTTTTGTTTTAAGGGTTAAATGGCCAATCTATCTTACCATACAGTACATATTTAATGCATACATGTGTCCTGTATTTATATAAATTTTTTTGATTCCTCTTCTATATTAAATCTTGTATTATTTATAATTATTGGTTCTGTATTTAGCATGGAATCTAGCATTCGTTGTTTGAAGTATAGAATTATTCGTTTGTGAGAAGAGCTCTATTCGATATGCAAACATATTAACTTATTTCGTTTAATGGGAAAGGTTCCAATGGAGTTCCAATGGAGTCACACGTATACCAAACGTAACAATTACTTGTGAATAGAAAACGTTGTCTTACTATCCTTGTACTCTAGTAAAATATTAGCTTAATAATTTGGGTTGTTTTGCTCTTATATGGAAGTCATTTTTGAAGACCCAAAGGAGTAGGTTTCTCGTCATTTGCCAGGGCCGGTTTCAAGACCTAGTTCGCTCTTGGTTACACATAAAAAGTAATTTCATAGATTTTGGCAAGGCTCGACGGCGAGCTTTTCAGTAGTTTTCAAAAGTCTGTAGACTACTTTATGACACTCTCATGAAGAGCTTTGTATGGCAACCGCACGAAGAAGCTACCCATTTTCGTTCTTACATATATGTTTTTTTCAAAATTCTAACTTATGGTCAATATATTTTTAGATTATTGTACTGATAGACAACGGAGAGCAAAAGACGAAGCGTAAGATTTCGTCTTGGTCTTAATAAATAATACATTTCTGCCCGATGAATGGCCAAATGGTACACTAAGGCAGTGCTTCCCAATATTTTTCAGTCTACGGCACGGTAACTAGTTTTGCAAAAATATAGCGGCACACTAAAAAATCTATTACTTATTTATAGAACAAAAACTCTGTTAAGTTTTGAAAAAAAAAATACATGTATTTTCAGTAATTTTTTTTTTACATTTCTAAAGCAGCTTAATGTCATATCTGACCTTGATGTTGAGAACAGAGCTTGCTTATATTAGGTTCTATACTTGAAGTGGATACGCGCAGCTCATGGCCAAGGCTTTCAATACACGATCGATTTATGTTTTTAATGGTAACCATCGATAAAAGAGCTTTGTGCACACATGTAAGTAGTAGCAAATGGTAACAGAATATCCATAGCCTTTTTTGAAATAGTTGGGAATTCCTTCTTAGCGATTAACAAAAACTGAGATATTGGAATATTGTCTTTAAATTGAAGCTCAAGTGTACGATCATTTTTTAAATCTATTAGTTCTTCTTTTTGTTGCATCGATAAGTTTTTCGACGATTCTTCAGACAGCAAAGTAAAAGGAATTCGAACCCAATCAAATTCAATCAGCCTATTTGATTTAAAATAATGCTGCAGCTTTTCTTCAAGTGTTTGACTATTTGCCTATCAAAATTTAAGGTGGAACACCTATTAAACATAGAAATTTTACCATTTTCACTTCGTTAATCCCCATCTTAATTTTAGCCTTAAATCCATTTATTTTATCAGTGCAACTGAGTATATTTTCATTTCTTCCTTGAATTTTACGATTAAGTTCGTTAAGATGTTCATATATATCAGTTAAATACGCAAGTTTCTGTAGCCAGAAGTTATCTTTCAAAATATTATGGTAAGAAGTGTCATTCTTGAAAAAAGTTTTTAATTCCTCTTTAAGCTCATAAACTCTTGACAATACTCTTCCCCTTGACGGCCAGCGTACTTCAGTATGAAAGAGTAAAGACTGATGTTCTGAACCTATTTCTTCGCATAAAATTGAGAACAGCCGAGATTGAAGTGGCCTAGATTTAATAACGTTCACCATTTTTACTATTTCGTTTAACGTGACTTTTAGATCTTCTGGTAAACTTTGAGACATAAGAGCTTCCCTGTGGATTAAACAGTGTGTTATTTGAATTTCATTATTTTCAGAGAGAACTTTAACCACCAAGCCCTTAACAGTTCCTGTCATTGCAGCTTCACCATCTGTACATAAGCTAATGTAATTTTTCCAATATATATTTTTATTGACAAAGTAGTCGTTGATGACTTTAAATATTTCTTCCCCAGTTGTTCGATTGGGAAGTTCTTTGCAAAATAAATAATGTTCTTTCATTTCTTTTTCAAATTCGAACAAATACCATAATAGACCAAGAGCCCGCAGTAAATTTTTGGTGTGAAATATAACCAAAAGATTTATGCATACGTATTAAGTTATAGGAAAGGCAATATCAAAAACAATCGTCTGGCAGGAAATCTCCGCGGCCTAAGTGAGTAATGGTATGTTGAAAACACCCTTTTTTTCAAAATTGAAATACTTATTATAACCACGTAATGCACGTCTTAAAAAACAGAGAGGTTTTCCTTGACCACAAATATGTAGGCCCAAGACGGTTTGCGCGCGGCTAACCCCTTGCCAGACGAAGTTAAAGTACTGAAAATTTCGGATTTTCCAATATTCTATATAACCACATGAAATTCGGCTCAGAAGCAGAGCTAATATCCCTGAGCACAAATATGCAGGTCCAAGACGGTTTGCGCGCGGCTAACCCCTTGCCAGACGAAGTTAAAGTACTGAAAATTTCGGATTTTCCAATATTCTATATAACCACATGAAATTCGGCTCAGAAGCAGAGCTAATATCCCTGAGCACAAATATGTAGGTCCAAGACGGTTTGCGCGCGGCTAACCCCTTGCCAGACGAAGTTAAAGTACTGAAAATTTCGGATTTTCCAATATTCTATATAACCACATGAAATTCGGCTCAGAAGCAGAGCTAATATCCCTGAGCACAAATATGCAGGTCCAAGACGGTTTGCGCGCGGCTAACCCCTTGCCAGACGAAGTTAAAGTACTGAAAATTTCGGATTTTCCAATATTCTATATAACCACATGAAATTCGGCTCAGAAGCAGAGCTAATATCCCTGAGCACAAATATGCAGGTCCAAGACGGTTTGCGCGCGGCTAACCCCTTGCCAGACGAAGTTAAAGTACTGAAAATTTCGGATTTTCCAATATTCTATATAACCACATGAAATTCGGCTCAGAAGCAGAGCTAATATCCCTGAGCACAAATATGTAGGTCCAAGACGGTTTGCGCGCGGCTAACCCCTTGCCAGACGAAGTTAAAGTACTGAAAATTTCGGATTTTCCAATATTCTATATAACCACATGAAATTCGGCTCAGAAGCAGAGCTAATATCCCTGAGCACAAATATGCAGGTCCAAGACGGTTTGCGCGCGGCTAACCCCTTGCCAGACGAAGTTAAAGTACTGAAAATTTCGGATTTTCCAATATTCTATATAACCACATGAAATTCGGCTCAGAAGCAGAGCTAATATCCCTGAGCACAAATATGTAGGTCCAAGACGGTTTGCGCGCGGCTAACCCCTTGCCAGACGAAGTTAAAGTACTGAAAATTTCGGATTTTCCAATATTCTATATAACCACATGAAATTCGGCTCAGAAGCAGAGCTAATATCCCTGAGCACAAATATGCAGGTCCAAGACGGTTTGCGCGCGGCTAACCCCTTGCCAGACGAAATTAAAGTACTGAAAATTTCGGAAAGTACTGACAAATATCAAACAAATCTTACAATTTCCAACATTTGTGTTTTACTTTTAGAAACCGTTTTTTTTTTTTTTTTCAATTTATACTTTGAATTCAAGTATCACTTTCAGATTCACTGTCATCTGATGAATCACAAGTGAGCAGATCGTTTTCGTTTTCTTCAGTTACATCAACTTTAAGGATATCTTGCAGTCTTTCAGGTGTGGCATTTCCCTCGAACCAATTAATTTTCAACTTATTTTCTGCTAACACCCAACCACTTTCTGTTGGTGATAATTTAATTTCTTCATTTTTCACCGCATTCTTCCATATACAACATATATAATTGCTTCTGTATATTTGCTGCAACAGAACTGCTTTGTATGTGTATATTTGTGCTCAGGGATATTAGCTCTGCTTCTGAGTCGAATTTCATGTGGTTATATAGAATATTGGAAAATCCGAAATTTTCAGTCTGGCAAGGGGTTAGCCGCGCGCAAACCTTCTTGGACCTGCATATTTGTGCTCAGGGATATTAGCTCTGCTTCTGAGCCGAATTTCATGTGGTTATATAGAATATTGGAAAATCCGAAATTTTCAGTACTTTAACTTCGTCTGGCAAGGGGTTAGCCGCGCGCAAACCGTCTTGGACCTGCATATTTGTGCTCAGGGATATTAGCTCTGCTTCTGAGCCGAATTTCATGTGGTTATATAGAATATTGGAAAATCCGAAATTTTCAGTACTTTAACTTCGTCTGGCAAGGGGTTAGCCGCGCGCAAACCGTCTTGGACCTACATATTTGTGGTCAAGGAAAACCTCTCTGTTTTTTAAGACGTGCATTAAGTGGTTATAATAAGTATTTCAATTTTGAAAAAAAGGGTGTTTTCAACATACCATTACTCACTTAGGCCGCGGAGATTTCCTGCCAGACGATTGTTTTTGACATTGCCTTTCCTATAACTTAATACGTATGCATAAATTTTTTGGTTATATTTCACACCAAAAATTTACTGCGGGGTCTTAGACTATAAGTTGAGCACAATTACTACAGTCTGTAGATTCATCAACCTGTGTCGAAAAATTATCTGAATCTTTAATTTTTTGAATTAACGTTGTTTCTATGTCAATAGACATTTCGTTAATACGCCTACTAATTGTATTATTTGAAAGTGGCACTTTTTCAATTTCTTTTGCTTCTTTGGCTCCAAACATGTGTCGAACAATTTCTATGCAAGATGGTAAAATTAAAGATTCAGCTATAATGTGCGGTTTTTTAGCTTTAGCTACTAATTTTGCGACATTGTAGCTAGCTTCTTGAGCTCGTTTTGACACTGTGGTTGCTGAATTCATAAAAATACTTTGTTTTTTATTATTAATTTGCATTCGCTTAAAAAAATCAACACTCTTTTCAGCATAATTGGAATGTCTGGTTTTAAGATGTCGCAGAAGTTTACTTGGCACCATTGTTCCATTTGATAATGTTCTCCGGCATATAATACAATGAGGTTGAATACTTACAGCATTTTCAACACTTGAGAAACAAAATCTGATGTATTCTTCGTTATATTGTCTATTAGGAGTTGGTCTCCCGTTTTTCTTTGGAATCTGTTCCACATCGATAACTGTTTGTTTCTCGCTTCTTTTTAAAAATTTATCCATAATTTCAATTTTGAAAAAGTTTTACAAAAATACTTTGCAATACCTATATATTAATATTAAAATATATTTCTAAACATGTGTAATAAATTCTTTTTATATTTACCTTTAAACTTAAATATTATAAAGCAAGAGCTTACGTTACTGGTCACTACTGTTCACAAAAATAAACTGAATACTAAAAAAAAAGAATATCGAGATGTGACTATTCATTCACCCGTTATATTTTTTGCAGAGCCTACTTTCTTTTTTTGAATTTTTATTTTACTGAATTTTCGGCTTATTATACTTAATTGAAAAAAAAAATTAATATGTAAATATTAGTCGAACAATATTTATCACTTCATAAGGAAATTTTAAAAAATCCAGAATTATCTTACAGCGCATCGCAAATATATCACTCTGGTTGGGATGCTTTGCACTAAGGATTCGTCTTACAAACATATTTTCCTCGCAGACCTACCCTCAAATTTAAACACACATATTAGTAATTGTTCAGAGTCCATATCAAGCTGATTATCCAGGTGGTAATTTCATTTCAAACTGAAGGAGTACGACGAAAACATTTTTGTAAAAAACACAAAAACTTCAGGTCAGCGTTCCTTAGTGTGTGCTCATTGAATTGAAAAACTAGTGATACCATAACTGATAAGAGATGTTGATAAATGCAAGCGTATACTAAGACCAATTTTGGCGATAGCCAAAAGCCTATAAATAGAGCCAGTACCATGTCTTGACAACAGGTTCGTTGCATCGTTAAATTTTCTTCCTAGAGCGATTTGTTGAATGGTAAGAATCATCGTACAAAATTTTATATGTATTTAACTAATATTTTAAAGAAATTGCAACACACTTTCTTACCCAGGTTCACAGATTTTTGTACCTAGATCTAAACTTTTTACGAAAAGATCGTGTGCAAAATTTTGAGTTCCCAGACAATGTCTAAATATAGAATGAAATATGGAAATTTTTACATGTCCACCTAACTGAGGAGTTGTTCGATTTCGCCCATTTATGTTCAGCATTCATTTAGATGAGGAGGTATCCAAGTCAAGACTATAAAGAAGTCTCTCTGAGGAAAAATGTGAACTTTAATAAAATCTAAGATTGAACTAAAAACACTGTTCCTCATAGCTAGATGTGGGAAAGCGTAAAGTTTAATAGCAGTCATTTAAAATTTTACAATAAATGAATTGGGTTGAAAATTTCCTTCCTGATAGATGGACCAAATATTAAGAGCAGCTGAATGAGCTTAATTGGATGCATCAGATCCAGAAAACTGTGACTGTGACTTGTGGTGGATAATTCGAGATTATAATGCTTGACCGATCTGTACAGACTGACTTATAATAAAATAGGATTCAATTGATGAACGAGGATACATATGTAGATATAAATACTTTGACAACTAAACTTAAGTGTGTTTTAGAGAAGTTATATTTTATAGAGTTATCATCTTTACTCCTAAAGTAAGTTTTCATATCTTCCCGCCGGTAATGAATTGATTATTTCAAGTGGATAGATCGGATGAATAGCACGTCTTAGCCTCGCTCCATTTCCAAAACGTAATTCGTAGGCACAAACTTTACCATCACATCCAGGAAATACATTTTTTACAATGGCAAGCTTCCAAAATATTGGGTCGTTTACGAGGACTACGTCTCCGATAGTGACTTGCTTCGATTAAAGCTGATTTGTATAATGTGCTGACCGCACCCTCTGAGGATATTCTACTTTAAACAGTTTGCAAAATGAATTATATAATCGAAATCGGTCTCTTTACCTTAATCATATGTCTTTATCCGTTCAATCAGCAGAGTTAAGATCTAAATGTGACGGGTACGCTCCCAATAAAAAATATGGAGGTGTTAGGGGAACCAAATCAAGCGGGTCATCGCTAATATACGTTAGCGGTGTAGCGTTTACGCTCGCTTCTGATTATATTAAAAGGGTTTTTAACTGTTCAACTGTAAGTACAGCTCGGTCATGAGAAGCCTTTAAAACATCCTTAACAATCGTTACAAGTCGCTCCCAGAATAAGCCCCAATAAACATCCAGGTGGTTCCTTCATTTATCCTTGTAGAAGTTCGGAATCTATTACCTTACAAAGCCGTTTAAATTCGAACGATGAGCACTGAAAAGTGCGAACATTATCAGAAATTATTATTTTTGGATTTCGACATCGAGCGAAGAATCTCCTTAAAACTGATCTGCAAGATTCAATCGTCAAATTCAATACTAATTCAAGATGTACAGCTCGCGTAAAAACAAAAGTGATGAGCAGCTGTGTTGTCCGATGAACTTCTCATGTAGAGGGGTCCACAAAATCTATGCCGCCTATTTCGAAAGGTCGTGATGCCTGCAATCGATACCTGGAGGGTGATTCTGATCTTTTGTCGTACTTAAGTATCAGAATATATGCCTAAGGAATGAATTGCTTTTCTTCTTCCTTTTTATTGTTATTCAACTCATTCAGGTTGTAGTGAACCAAAAATTAACAGATAATGACACAAGTTAATCACTTTGACCGCCAACTAAAGTTTTGTAAAAAGTCTATACACTTCGACAATAAAGTGAATATAGGCAACTCAAAAAAGTCCGCGTGTCATAATTATACAGGAATTTGTTCTCAATATTCTACTTACCTAGCAAGTGTACACAAAATTTCACTTACTGATATTCAATGTCTTCTCATTTCACAGCCAGTCAAATATATGCAGTTCCGCTCATCCACTGTTTTGTGGATTTTTGTTATTTGATTTCTTGAATTTGTACTTAATTTTTACTTCATCTGTATGGTTTTATTCTGATCGACTTGAGACTCAGTAATAAGGTCCAGCACAGATGACGTACTGCCAAGGCATTTCGAATTCTATTGCGTATGTAACTACATACATATATGTACTTACAATGTACTTAGGAAATGTTAACATTTTATATTCTTTATACAAATTATAAAAACTTTTTATTTTGCAATATTTCGCATGTTCCGGACCTCAGTGATGGTTGCAAAATTAAATTTATTATTATTTTACCTCACCCAACATTAATAATTGTTGATTGTCTTCTTTGACTGGCCTATTATTCATATTAATATTTTCCAACATAATTAGAGCTATAATTAGTCTCTCAATTAAATTCTTTTCCTTAATAAGTAAAGAAATTGTGTTATTATCCATTAAATTTACCGGAATTACAAATAAAATAAAAAAAAGTGGCATCTAGATGAGACCATTCAGTCTTTATGTGATTTTTGTAGCTGATTGCCAAAAATAACAGTTATTTACGTTTTCTCACTTTTGCTATGAAATATATTTAATCCGTTTTTACAAAAAACATTATTACAAATTCAAAAATATTGTTAAATTTAGGCACTTTTATTGCTCTAATTAGGTGTAGAATATCCATTTACCACAGCATAAAATGTTTGTCTCAACCTTTTGAGCTGTTGATTAATTCGTCGCATATTTAGGCGTTTTTTTTTTTTTCGTTTTTCACCGCAAATACAATTTAGTTCATTTTGTGGTACGCAAAATGAACTGTTTTGAATATAAAAGTACGACAAAAGTGAGGTGAATATGTCAGAAAAACACGCCTAAAATGTACGACAAAATATCAGATGATTCTGATGATTCCTCCTGGATTAAAGTGCAAATGGTTGTTCGGCGTGCTTTCGTATTAAAGATTTTACAGCTTGTCGAGCCGTGAGAATCCAGTAGCATTCTCTTAGCCACCATCCAATGTTCGGTCATGTGTGAAATGGATCATTTTTCTATATCGATTGAAGTCTTCGATACATAAAATAGATTGCCTTAGTAAGGGTTCGTCACAACTGATCGTGTACAAAGTGAATGATGAGTCTGTAATATTATGAGTCTGTTGTTGAGGCCAATCAACTTCCTCAGCCAGCAACCAATACGGCCCCATTAATCCCCCGTGTGAGAATATCGTCAGAATTATTGCTTCCTGCACAATGCCTCCAACTTCGTTGTGGAGTTAATTTTCTTATTGGATTCCCTCGATAATCAATAAAAAGGTAATTTTTCCTTTTATTATGAATTTTGAAATAGACCAAAAATATGCAGAATCAAATATTATATTCAGATGAGTGGTCAGATAGTTTTACAATAGAGCTCCTAAGAGTGTTGCTATAAGCTCCAATTTTGCAGACTTGCCATTTTTCAATGGCGCAGTTCGATTTTTAGAGCAAAGGTAAGCTTCATGCCTTCTACCATCACCATTTTCACTTCTTATGTTCCATACGCCTGAGGACTAGCATTTGAAAATATATGCATTTGATGTATTACATTGTCGAAAAACGGGAATACACATCGTGGGATCATCATATTCTTTAAATAAGGTAGGTCATGCGAACAAATATTCGAACTTGTAACAAGGTGTGCCGGAAAGGGCTCCTCCCATCCAAGATTAAGCTTCCAAGATTCTTTAAACAAAAGCTGGTCCCAATACACCCAATGGATCATAAATTCAATTGCAGTAAATTTCTTTTTCTTACAAATTGTGGGAACTGAATCACAAATATTTTCCAAATCGATCGAATTTCAGCCGTACCGAATTAAATCTAAAGCTTTCTGCACGTCCAATAATTCTTCTTCAGAAAATAGTATACGCAAATAACTATTATAACTATTCCATTTTCGTATATTCATACATGCGTGGTCTAATTTTTCTAGAGTATTTTTATATAGTCAAAAAGCTTGTCTTTCATCATTAAGGCTTACGATCATATCATCAATATAAAACGCATTCTTCGAGATTTTATTTGTTTTAGAGAAGTCATATTCTGATTCCAAATGCTTTACAGTGCTGCACAAAGTAAAAACAGGCTACATGAAATTCTGAAAGTTAGTCTAGTCAGAATATAAACAACTCTAGCTGGAAGGTGATATAAGTTACTTAATCGCTGTTCGAACAAAAACAATCGGTGGACATTTCTATTCTTTGGCGGATAGCGAGATTTGCAAGAATGCCTCCTCTGCATATATCAGCAACTATAGCAATATTCCCTATGCACCTGTGTCGAAAAGATATCAGAGGGATGCAATAAAAGAAATAAAATAAAAGACCATAGTTAATAGCTATGAATTTATTGACTTGTGGACAATTCGAGATTGACCGACCTGTACAGACTGCTTTATAATAAAATAGAATTCAATTGATGAACGAGTATACATATATACATTAAATATTTGACAACTAAGCGTGTGTTTTCTCTAAAATTATGTATTTTTATACAGTTACCATCTCTACTTCTAAAGTTATTTTTCACAACATTTATTCGAAATGAATACTTCGCGCACTATAATTAATTAAGTACGGACATAAACAACTTCCCGTTCGGCGAATCGTATAAAGTCCAATAGAGAAGGACAACCGACAGTAAACAAATTTAGTTTTGGAGAGTTGATGTCTCTGGAATGGAGTCGTCGGATTTGTAGAATTTGTAGAGTATAATTTACAGCACTTTTTAGCGTTAGAGGCGAGTCTTGTGTCAGACAGTTAAGTGAGCTTAGTAAACAGGCGGTAGTGTTCTATTTGGATTTGAATAATTTGAAGTACAGCACTAGCGGCAATTAAAAAGAAGTTAGAAGTGAAATAAATTCGAAAATTAAGTGTTGGCATTTGACCTAATCCAAGGTTAATATATACTCAATTAAAACAATGCGACGTAAACTGGAGGAGCATCGAGTACAGGAGTTAAAAGTGGAGTTTAGGAAGTAGTTATTAAAAATATCAGGCACAAAGAATATTCTAATCGTGCGACTTACACAACCTTTGGAAATGGAACGAACCAATTCTGGGACATTCATCTTCGAAGACATTTCGCAAGAACCTGAAGCTGTAGAAAATCCTGGAATGAGTGCGGAACATCTTTTCTGTACTTTAATGAGCAAATTGTTGGAGCTCGCAGCCCTGCAGATGAAGAATGCTTCTGACGGTCAAAAGAATGCTCTGGAATACCGTTTGGATGAACAGAAAGGTCTCTGAAATTCCGTTAGGATGAGGAGAAGTAATATCACGAGAGCCGTTTGGATGAACAAGAGAATTCTCTGGAATCCCGTTAGGATGGACAAAAGAATTCTATAGAAACCCATTTGAATGAACAGAAGATATTTCTTGAAACCCGTTTGGACAAAGAAAAGAATTCTCTGGAGGAACGGAAGAGTTTTCTGAAAAAATCGTTAGAAGAACAAAATTTACGAATTGAAGGAATCAAGGAGGGAATATCGGAAGTATAACAACGATTCACTGAGCAGGTTGAAATTGTTAAAGCAAATCTGGGAAGGATAAAGCATCGTCAATCTCTAAACGGACGAGCTAAAATACCCGGTGCAGGCAGAGGAACCCTACAATATTTGATGAAGAAAATTCGTGGCATAGTTTCAAGAGACAGTTCGAGGTAGCTTCCAATGGGATGGATATAATGATGCGGACAAAGCTACAGTTCTGGTATTAGCACTTCGTGATCCTGCGTTAGAGCTATTACAAACTATACCGATTTAAAAGTAACGTGAATAGAAGTCATTAGTACAGGCGGCAGAATAACGTTATGGAATAGAGCACATACAGAAAGTATATTGCCTGAAGTTACACTAAAGGATTCAAAAGCATGGCGCGTCACTACACAACTGCAGGCTGATGTGGGAAGATTAGCGCATCTTTCATACTTAACCGTAAATGCGGATTTCCTTAATGTAGTGGAAACAGAGGGATTCGTTAACGCTATTGCAGATTTACAACAATTTACAACACTCGCTAACGATAGCAGGAAAGAAGTCAACCGCAGACGCACTAGACTATGCATTAGCGAATGAATCTGATAGACAAACTTTTCGGAGTGCAGTGCAGGAATGTACTTGCAACAGAATGCAGTCATCACTGAACACTCCTTCACCTTGCCTTCTTCAATACTGGAATTGTGATAGACCGGGACACCTCCAAAGAGACCGCAGAAAACGCAAACGAATGGAATCACTAGAAAAAGAGAGGCGAATGGAATGCCAAAGAACTGCTTGACTGGGCAGCAGACTTGGGAGAGAATGCTGTCATCACTTGTCACTCCTTCAAGAGGTCTGGGACTGTAATAAATTGGGGCAACTTCAAAGCGACTACAGGAAACGCCTACAAAGGGAATCAACAGGAGTGGAATTGAGATAAGAATGCCAAAGGTGGCGAGATAGGGAGCAAGCTATTCGGGGAGAGACTAGACTCAAACCTTATAGCCTCGAATAACGCAGAAACCATTTTACAACGTTCACGCAAAGCCAAATATAAGCATCGCGACCGATTGAAAGAAAAAGGGATAGCATTAGTACACAGTTGGTAACTGGAGTATCATCGACAGGTTGGGACCTTGAGGACTTGCGAACAGCACAATGGGAAGATCCGGACATATCACCTATTCTTGCTTGCTTGCTTATGCAATCCGTAATCAAGAGCAACTATAGTTGTGTGACTAATAATAACGAATTGAGTCAGTAGGTTTGGTGTGCCTCATGAACTTCATTCGGAGCCAGGACGGAACTTCGAATCACGGATAAATACAACAATTTTCTCTGCGAGTCTTGTCTCTGAGATTGAAGTGAAGGTAGTAAACACACGAAAGTGTTTCATTTGGATTGCTATACTTCGAAATAGAGTATACTAGCGATAATTAAAGTAGAGTTGTTCGTAATTGTTTGTGAGTTTATAAAAGTAAATAGTAGGATAAAAAGAGCTAGTAAGTTGTATCTGAAATATTTTGTTTTGAATAATTAACTAAAGCCGCGCTTAGTTGTGTTAATATGAGACAATTTCGCCTGGTTATGAGTGTAAAAATTGGCTAATCCTATGACCCTCCAGAAAGCTATATGGTTTTCACTAGAATTTTGGTTGCAACTATACGTGGAGATATCTAACCAAGGCGATAAAAAAGTGTTTCAATTTCCGACAAAACAAAATGTTTTTTACATATGTGATCTGCCAACTATTTATATAATAAAGTTGCAAGGCTAGTGGATGTCATATTTTCTGTAATTTCCGTATAGGTGATGAGCTCTAGAAAATCAGACTTCTGATTTAAAGAAGATGTAACAAGTGCGGAATTTCAGTATACTAAATTACAAAAATTCAGATTACTGGAATTTAAGAAAACTGAAGTACACGCAATACACAGTTTTGTTGATAAATTCCGAGAGTGTTTCCGATTTTTCAGTTTTGGGATAACTGAAATATTTCAGTTTGCTGAATTTCGGTGAAGCATTGTGACTTATAAATACTGTCATATGTTCCAATGTTTAATAATTTTGCTGAATCGCTGGTGGCATGGGTACCTTGTAAGTGGATACAAGCTCAACAGGTTTTGTTAAATTTAAAATCTTTGACACGTAGAAATTAATTTTGAGTATTGAAAACAGTAATTGTTTATGGAACATAAGGAGTCCTTATTACCAATGTTATAAAGCCCTTTTTGTTGAATTGAACAACGCGTCATGCAGTAATAAAAACTTATAATAAATTCTCGTAATTTTTATTGATGATCATATCGCAAGAAACCAAATACCTATACTAATAATAGTTTTTTATTTATTCACTTCTATAATAAAAACCATAAAATTACTATAACTTTCATTATAGCAAATGTCAAAACAAAATTAAAAATAATTATTATTTTTGGTCAAAAAATATTAATGGGCAAATCAATT
Source organism: Dioctria rufipes (assembly GCA_963924295.1). Taxonomy (NCBI): domain Eukaryota; kingdom Metazoa; phylum Arthropoda; class Insecta; order Diptera; family Asilidae; genus Dioctria; species Dioctria rufipes. The sequence continues at coordinate 240,891,216 of OZ002740.1, forward strand.
TTATTTGTAAAAAAAAAACTTATTATCTTCGACTATAAAAAAATATAAATTAAAAATAATTACTATTTTTTATTAAAAACATAAAAATTAACAATTATTAATTATTTTCAATTTAAGTAATAGAGAACTAAAAAAATAATTTTAGAACGATTTTAATTTTAAAATGTTGATTTTTTAAATTATTTCTTATGGGTAATTAAACTGCATGAAAATATGTTACTATGTAACTTATTCCCACTTCGAAGTACCTCCGTTTAGTATATGGCTTTTCCTTTTGAAAAATTAGTGATAACAATTATTTACGTTCCCAGATTGTGCACATGCGCGTAGCGAGGTAGGGGCACGGGTGGGCAATGCCCCCCCCCCCAGAGAAGCCCGTGTAGGCTCGGTTACTTAAGCCTTTTTCCTAGTCAAATAAAATTCTCATTTTTCCCAATCCCATCAGAGAATGAGTTACAATAGCGTTGGGAGATTGTTGCGGGTAAAATTCTCTCGAAAATGGGAACTAATGGCAACTTTTCCCACAAATTATTATATTATGCGAATTCCGACCATTTTTATCCTAGGTACCAAAAGCATAGGAAATACACCAAAAGGAATAGTTCAGTTCACGTAACTTTCGAAAACTAATTCATTTTTATTTATATAGGAGAGGTATCTATAAAAGTAAATTAGCAACTAGGCGCAAAGTAATCAGTGCTACTACATATTAATTTACTACTTGTCAATATCTTAATTGCAGAAATTGCCAGAATATGGAATTCTTACGATCTCCCAATACTGATAACACCCACTATCTTTAGTGCAAAGCGTGTAAACAGAAGCACGTTCTGTTCAAATAACATAGGATTCTACAGCAACAACTTTGGAACGAACTTTGGTGACCTCTTTCAATATCTCAGAAAAAAGTGCTTTCATAAGAGCGCGGTATTACATGAGAGTAAACTGAAAATTCTGCCACTTGTCATTATTATTTATTTATGAAAATTAATCAATTTGCCGCTCTGTTTCGTTGCATATAAATCTGCGATATCACATTTTTTGTCTTTATTCGTCAAACTAGAAGGCGACATCATGAAAACTGGAAATTAAAAGGGGCCGGCTACAGCCGTGTAGTAATAGCTCACTCCTTAGAATGTATAGAAAACACGAATGCTGATAAGCCAAATTTTTCGTAATGAATTTCTGGTTGTGTTGGTAGTCTATTTTTACATGTATTTACCCGCCATCCCTATTCTAAGCAAATTGTCAATTTGCAAGAAGTAAACAAAGGTTTTGTGCGGAGCATCTGTGATAAAAAATGTTCTTTTTCTACTTTATTTTGAAATAAATCACATAATTAATTTATATAAATCTCTGCTTCTATTAACAGAAAAATTAATTTAGTTGCCTCAAACAGGATTTCCCTAGTTTATAATCCAATTTATATTTGCAAGCACTGACCGAACACTTCATTTCTGTTTTTTTAATAACTTTCCAACTTACAAGGAAATAGTGGCAATGGAAACATCTTAAAAGAACTTGTCGCACCTGGGTTTGCCGCAGCCATAGTTTTTACAAGGGAGTTTCAATTGGCAGATCCAAGAATAATAGCCCTAGAATGCCGAATATCAAGAAAATAATACAATTCCTTGCAAATCTGAAGATAAAGAGCTGATTCAGCAGATTTGCACTATTAACTTATTGAAGAATTGTTGAATATGTTTAAACAGCTATAGACTCTGCAAGAATAATTTAAATCTATTTAAAGTTTTTTTTTGTACGTCATTTATATAAAGAAAATGGATATGTAAATATGTATCCCTAATAATATTTCTTCTTTATTTTAAAAATGAATAAAAGAACATTTAAATCAATTCGTTGCTGCATCTTCATCCACTTAAGCGTATCTAACAACCACTTAACAGACAAATATCTTGCACACCACAACAGTGTACTTCGCATCGCTTTATTCTGGACTGTTTACTGAATATTATACCCTAAATGAAATCTAATGGGTAAACTGAGCTTGTCATTCCATTTGTAACACATAGAAATAATGAAGGTATAGCTAAATGGATTGGACACCTCACCTAAGCATAATACTAAAAGTTATTTTAATTTTTGTCCGTCCTCACGATAGCTCCAGAACGGATTTACTTAGAAAACTGAAATTTTGCACACGAGCTTTTAGAGAAAAAAGGAAATTTAAGTTCGGAAATGGAATAAATCAGGCAACTCCTTCGTTGAATTGCCTTGCCATACAAAACTTTGGTTTTCCACTATATACTTAGACACCGGTTGAGAACGAAAAGTTCTTCAGACTATGGTTACAATAATTTTTACTGTCCGACGAACCGTTTTAGAAATATATGCGAAAAACTACTTAAAAAATCAAATTTGCACAGATACATACGAGCATTCATCTAGGGTATCATAAGAATTGGTCTTAGACCAATTCCAGCTTTATTGAAGAAATAATTTACTAATTTCAGGGCTATTATTGGGATACATTCACAATTTATTAGAACCATGAATTTGAAATAACTTTTTTTTAGAAAACCATATAATTATATGTTAGTAAATTATTCTTATTTTATTCTTGTTTTTAGGAAATATTCTATTGTTGTTTAATTTAAGCATACATTGGTTGAAAAAAACAACGGTAATCAATGAAATAGTTTGCTTCATATAAGGAAACTTGGATTTAACACTGATTAACGTTTTAGAAAGTTATACACATTTTTGAAAAACAATACTTGCTTGAAGAATATTCTTCTTCAATATTGTGTCAGTCTGCCCCCTTCTTATTGTTGTTTAATTTAAGCATACATTGGTTGAAAAAAACAACGGTAATCAATGAAATAGTTTGCTTCATATAAGGAAACTTGGATTTAACACTGATTAACGTTTTAGAAATTTATACACATTTTTGAAAAACAATACTTGCTTGAAGAATATTCTTCTTCAATATTGTGTCAGTCTGCCCCCTACTGCCCCCCCCACAACAAAACGCTGGCTACGCCAATGGTTGTTGATGGCCAGTTAATAGCACAAGCAATTTGATGCGACCATTTTATATTTAGATTCTTTTTTCAATTTTATAAATTTGGTTCATTTGTATAATAAGCTTTCATCAGATGAATCAAATGAGGTTAATGTTCTTGGATTTGTACGGTTTCATTTTTGAGTACGGTCTTATGTCTGATATTCCCACTGTGTTAGAATCGTGTCTCCAACCATTCAAAAGCCCGTTTGCACTAACTATTACCCTTTGTTCCACTGCATTTCTGCTAGTAACCAAGCATTAAACCAGCATATAAATAAGGATTATTTGCTTAGTGGGGTCTTCCAATAATTTCAGTACAAAAAAGATGCATTATGTAACTTGATGGAACGAGCACTCTGCATCACCTATAACCCTTGTCTGTAAATATTACAATTTTTGCACACAAGACAGCATTTTTATGAACAAGAGTATGCAATAGCAAATGAAAGGACCGCCATGAATCATATGAATCCGCAAATGTTTGTAATATAATTCTAGAAAATTTCAGAGCAGCTCCAGGTTAATCTTTCCAATACAATGAAAGCCTCTAAGAACCAGGGACCGAAAAAACACCATTATTTTAGATTTTTTGAACAAAAAAAATAACATATGGTTGGATCTTTTAAAGAGTAGCACCAATCTTATCCCTCATAAGGTGAACTTTCAATTACTGGCATAACTTGCATTTTAATGTTTAATTTTTGATTATATATTTATTTGCTTTTTTTTTGTTATCAGATAACCGTTCTTCTTATATTATTTTTGTAATGTTTTTGATTGGGGTTTAATATGAGCAACGATGTAGGCTTTTCGGGGATCTCCGATTAGTGAGAAAAACTACAAAATTTGTGTTTATGGTTTATTCAATTCCCTGTCTACGGACAAAATTTATGACTTCCAGGCGACTTTATTCAAAATCTCAATGTCAAAGTACATTCGTTAAAACACTCCGCAATATTTTTGCCGACATAAGATCTATCCATGCGTCCAATCATTCGAAGCTAACCCTTTTAAATTCAAAGAACTTAGCTCCTGCTCGCATGTTTTTGTTAAGACGGACTCAGTTAGAGCACCACTGCAACCACCCTAAGAGGGACCATTTCAAATCATCAGGCGTTCCGAGAATTATTTCACTATCCAAATTAAAAACATGGAGGTCAACGTTTCCCTTAATCGTCTAAAACCATATTTATGTAGAAAATGACACAAATTTAGCAGTTGGCTCTGACATTGATACCCACAACCAGTCAATTCCAGATTCATTTTCTCCAACATTAAGTGAACATCGTGAAAACTTGGTGCAAGCTGAATCTGAACATGCAAGTTCTACAGTGCTGTGGTGACAAGCTTTAGTTTATGGCGGCGTAAACCGAATCCGAGCTGTCAGCTGTTTCAGAATAAAACATTTGTAAATCTTAGGATTGAAGCGGGATATTACTGTGCGAAGTGGGAAATGTCCTATCTCAGTAGGCGGTCATTTTGATGTGTAAAAGTAAAAACAAAAACAAAAGTGTCTCGTTTTGAGTTTTGCGTCGAAAGGACGTAAAATAGTTTTGCTCCTTGAATTGTTTTATATTTAAAAATGTTGCTCTTTGAATTGTTTGATATCTAAAAGTTTTGTTCATTAGAAATTTTGTTTAATAAAATTTGCAACCACGGATAATTAATCAAGACCGTTTTATTAAAAAAGCGTACTATTGGAATTGGAGGTTAATAGACATAGTGTCTAGGCTGGACATCCAGAGAGCCCCCCCCCCCTACAAAGGTCTCCTCATATCATATTCGTCTAGACGACCGCACAACTAACTGAAGATTTATATCAACATGAACTATAAATTTCTACGCAGGTGAAAACAATTTATTCATTTCTCAAAAATAACAACAAAAATATATGCACAATTTATTCATTTCATTATTATTTTATAGGAATTTGATGTTTACATTCTGTTACTATAATACCACAAATTTTTTGAGTTCTGTTTTCTAGAAGCTTCTGTATTCTATATTAATCAATAGTCAATAGTCTTTTATCTACATAGATAAGAACATAAGAACAAACATTTCATGAGTTACGGATTACTTTTAATTCACTTCAAGACTTGCTATTTGGACCATTAAAGGAATGATGCTGGTATATTTTACCGTGAATAATTTCAAGGAAAGGCAATAATTATTTCATGAATTTACCTAAAATAACTGTTTTCTATCTTACAAATCAACAAAAATTCAAAATCATCATATTAAGCAAGAGAGCTTCCATTATACATACACAAAACAACTCATCAATTTTTCAGGATAAACAACAATAAACCTGTAATAAATCTTTTGCTAATACCTCTGGCGGTAAACAGGTAGGTAACGAATTATTTACTGTCAACCATAATAACTATAGAACAACAACAAAAAAAAAAACTATTCTTATCTGTTACAATGCAGACAATATTCTTCTGAGGAAGAAAAGTTTATAACCGGTCCGACATTGTGTGTAGCTTGGCCAAGTATATATGAATGTTGCAGTAATAAATAAAATGACTTTTGAAAACAGTACAAAAATTCGCTATTTCGGTATCGATTACAGGACAGGACAGCATCTAGATATCCTAATAACAATTCGCACACCCACGATTCAGCTTCCCATAAGTATCCTCAAACGCTTAACTCAAAAGAACACTCTACGGTAGTTCTGCGGATAGCAGAGACAATGCCAGAAGGCTGAAATATTGAATATCCGGAAGCTTGCACGGATTCAAACAAAGCAAACACGTGAACTCTCTACAGCACTTTTGCCAGCGATGGATGATGTTGTTCCTTGCTGAAAATTGTTCCGGCGCCAACTTGACTAGTTACTTTGCGTGACTTCGAGCAGTTTCGATGACTACTCGTTACGATTTTACTGGAAAAACATTTAGCTCAATTCGTTGAAATTCCAGTTCTCAGTTACATATGAGTAGGGTTGCGATCTTTGCCTTATTGTGTCGTAAAGTTATCGAACTGTTTGAATGGAATATGTTTTGTAAACTGCTAACCCTTAAGAGTTTAAACCGGTGACAATATTTTATTTATATTAGGTAAGCGCTCATTAAAGTAACTAACTTTCCTTTTTATGTATGATGCAATGAACAGCTTTTGCTAAAAATGAAATAGCAGTTATGGATGGGGTCTAAGGGACAGTGAAAAATAAATTGATGTATATTATGCCTGAAAACATGCGGGTTGTAAGGGGCAGTGAGTACGTAAGGATATATTTTACATCTTTACAGTTTGAGATTGGAATGCAATGGAAAACTATGTATATGACACGACTGAAAGTATACTGAAAATCAGAGAATTTTCTCGTTTTGCAACGCAAGAACTGAGTTTTGTGTTGATAGGGATTATGTCCAAAAACTTTTAGCATCACTTAAGACGGTTTAAATCCTGAAAAAAAGTAGTTTAAGTCGGACTAATTAAATTATGAATATACAGAGGAGACTCAGCAAATAAACATAATATTTTTGTTGTGGGTTGGTCTCGCTGTCCTGTGAGAAGGACCAACTCTGAGCTTGGCGAGTTTAGAATGGCCTCTTCCTAATATCTTACTCTATTTCTCTTCACGGCAAAGGTGTATAATGCATTAAAGAGTACTGATGATATAAAATTCAACAAAAGCGAAGTTTCCTCGAACTGACGACATAAAAAAAGGCTAAACCAAAAGTCGGCAATGCTGGGACATGATGAAGCAGATTCTACAGTTATTTACCATTGGGATTCTGCGATATTATTGTTCTAAGCCCTATTGATTCGTATATAATCATAGCTCGTATATAATAAATATTATTATTATTGATGCCGAATTTAATATTTACCATAATGGACATAAAATTTATTATTTAAAAGATACGAATCGAACAGATATTTATTTCACAATGTAGACACAATCTTATAACAAACTAAAATAATTACTGGCATAATACCGCTAAATTCTAAGTTTTTAGAGTTTCTTTATCACTCATCATTCTAGTCATAATTGTCGTTTGTAAAAATGCAAGGGCTCTATAACTAAACTCTTTGTACTTGATTAAAACGAATAGAGAGTATAAAACCAAAAAGATGAAAGGAAAACCAAATAAAATTCCACATTTCTTTTTTAATGACAAATCAACAAAATAGTCGTCTGTTATTTTCATCGACAGTTTTATGGACTTCTTTTATGAGATCCCATGAATTTTTTGTTTTCAGTTTAACTTCGAATATATCGTGATAAGGTCGTATGAACGGTTTCCAAACAGCATATTTTTTTAAAGAATTCCAATATAATAACACTTTGCGCCGAAACTAAACTAGCAATATATTTCAAATGCACGAATTCACCATAATACCTCTGCACAATATAGGAATTAAAGCACTATGTACATTCAGAACAGATGCAATAGGTATACATACCTTGTACCTACCTATATAATTTCCTGGAAATGTTAAGAAAGCTTGTTACTTTGTTTTTGATTTAACATTTGGGTTAAGTATTTTTGTAAAATTATTGCAGGTAAAGAAACAATAACAAACATTTTATTCAAAAATAAGGAAGATGGATAAATTACTAGTTATAATTGTTTCTTTATATATTTATTTTGCCCTTGTTAAGTCCAAATATGGGCTTAGCATAAAAACGCGGCAGGTGCCGGTTTTAAAAAGTGATAAAACAGGTTGATTTCTTCAATAACAAAATATTTCTTACAAGCTAGTCAATTCAGGTACTTAAATTCAAAATTCATTTATTCTACTTTAATCCAATCCGACTTACTAATTAATTAATTCAAAAATAACGAGCCTCCACTGGCTATATTTATTCTTTAATCTGTAATAGAAAAAAGAAATTATTATTTTGGGTGACCGAGTAAGCGTCATATAACTACGCATAAAAAGGCTGGGATCAATTCTCCGAATATAGGATGCTGAAATAAATAAAATATTATGAATTTTGATTAATTTGTTAGTAAAAAAGGGATTCAGAAATACTTCCCCTGGTTTTTGTTAAGCAAAACTTCAAATGGTTTCAGAGCTACCGATCTGTCTTGTGGCTTGGTCAAATCGCAAGTGAATTGTTACTTCCAGTAGCTCGCTATTTATAGGCAGAAACACAATAGGAATTGTGTCTGCCGGTGGCGTTGCTATGACGCCCGCGTCGTTTGTGAGATTTCATAAATTTCGCCATGATGTGACGTCATCTTAGCCTAATGAGAATAATTTTTCTCTGTGCAATGAGTAGCCATTTTGAATCTGTCAAAGGGGTTCTGTGCAGCTGTTTTGGTTGGAGTTGGAGGTAAGTATTTACATTTTTGAATGTTAATTATTTGCAATGTTATTGATGATTGGTTTTCTTTTTCAGGTTTTGGTTTCCTTGGGACATCGTGGGATAATTTCTTGCATCGTGGGAATTAATGTGCTATTGTTTACAAGTGAGTTTTCGTTCTAATTGAAGTCTCAGATCATGAATGATCTGAGACTTCTATTTGTTTATTATTTTTTATAGATACTTTTGTTTTTCGTTTTAGATAATGTTGCCGGTAGCATCGAGGGACCTATTATCGATGATCATCGTGGGACATTTATCATAAGTGTGTGAGTTTTATTATTTTTAGTATGTAAGTTTAGTTTTAGTTTAAAGATTGTTCCGCCACGGAACAGCCCTTTGTACATATTCAAACATGTTTACATCAAAAACTCTCAAAAACATTTTGGCAGTTGTTTTGAATTGAATTGAAACAAATCTTCCATCACTTTTACTCGAACATGCTCTGTCGTGCTTCAAACACCCCGAGGAAGGCCATGCTAATAGCTGCGTTCCATTGGGCTGTGTAAAGTACTCGCAAGTACTTCTACCTACTCGCAACTACTCATGCTCTTGTCAGCGAGTTTCGCAAAAATTTTCCGCTAGGTGGACTTGGATGCCAAGTGATTATTGGAATGTCAGAGAGATGAAATTTGAGAAACAATGTTTATAAAAAAACAAATAAAATTATTTAACTCATCCAGAACAGGAGATTTATTCAAATTCAAATATTATAGTTATGAAAATAAATACGGTAAGAACTTTTAATATAATAAATATTGAACAGATACGAGTTTTTATCCTTAAATTTTCCAGGTAGTAGCTACATACTGCTCGAGGAAAGCAGCTCGGATATAAATCCACTTTTTCATAATTTTATTTTTAGTAGCCTTTAATGAAATTAATTTGAATAATATAGTTAATAATCCTAACTATTTTCATAAGAAATTTGAAATAACAGAAACATAACAGAAATGTCTGAAATTGGAGGTTATGTTTTACTCTTGGCAACACAAACTTGCGTTCCCTTCGGAAAGTGCTCGCGAGTACTTTATACAGCCCAATGGAACACAGCTAATGTACACGAACTTTAGAGGTAGATGAAATCTAAAGGGTATACTAAGTTTTCCATTCCGTATGTAACACCAAGAAATAATGCTAGTAGAGAAAAATGGGTTGGACACCCACGCATAATATTAAAATTAATTTTGATTTTTGAATAGTCTGTTCATCCATCCGTCTGCCCGTCCGTCCGTCCGTCCTTCCGTCTATCAGTCCTCACGATAACTGGAGAAGACGTTCACATAGAGAGCTGAAATTTTGCATACGGACTTTAAAAAAAAAGTAAAATGAAATCTGATCCCACTAATAGGACGAAATTAAAACCGGGAATAACTGTCATTTCGTAGAACGAAATTTCCAAATCAATTTTCAGGTTGGAAATTTGGAGCGAACAATTTTAGCAAACCATGAATTTTATTTTGTTAATATTTCCTAAACGATTACAGATCATAAATAATTTTTAAGAGAAAAAATGTGGCTTAAATGTTGCAAAATATAGAAGAAAGATGGCGTTGTATGTAATATAATTACCGGTAAAACGTAGGGTGTTACAGAAATCATCGTAAATTCGGTAATCACAATCGGATCGTGGTTTACTGAAAACACTTATTAAAGTAATTAAGCGTTGTAACAGACTCCCTAAATTAGTTCTCCTTGGTAAATTCAGTACTAAAAACTTGGTTTCTTCAAAATATTCGAAAAAATTTGCCGTTTTTATCTCCACCTCACCCCGCCACTGCGTTTACCATTTAAATTTGCACACTAGTAATGCCGAAAATCCTAGCTATAATATATAATAAGAATTTGTTGCAGCATAATGCAACATACAGGGCATCATAATAATAAAAGAAAAAAAAATGGTTCAATGTATCTATTTGGAGAAATTGCACAAATTATTGAAAATTAGGTAGCTCTGGAGTCATCCGGTACAAGTCCTGAAAAGAAAACAAATAGAATTACGTAAAGTAAAATTCTTATTATTAACACAAAAATTTATTTATAAATAAATTATCATGTAAATACTTATCTGACCGATCTGGACATCTACTCTATTGACTTTTTTACATTTGCCAGCCTGCAATCAGAAAACCTAATCAATTCCAATCTCAAAACAATTCATAAGCCGCTGTAACCAAGTGGACTCTTGCATCCACTTCTCAAGGTTTGAAACATTGAGTAGGAATAAACTTAGGAAATTTAGTCATGACCTCGGCCATATTCTACATTTAACGAAAGGCAAATAAATATTGTCGTGACGAATGAATGGAGCTCAGCCAGTGTATAAAAGGCCGAAACCAGCAAGGTCGAGATCTTTATTCCTCAGACGACTATTCAAGAAAGATCCTCAATATTCTAATAAAATTTGTATTTTCATATTACACATTACCTTGTATTGAAAGGTAGGCTTGACAAGTGGTGCTTGCGAGGAACCTTTACATCCGAGAAATTTACCACCGGAACGAAAAATGTTCACAACAGACCGCTAATGTATATGAAAGAAATAACGGGCGAAGTATATACAAAATGTATAAACGGGGTGTATGTGACCCAAGTGCTAAAAAATGAAACTTAACGGTAAAAACGTCTGTATGAAGTTTACAGGATTAAAAAATAGCCCGGCCACTCAATTGCACTCTGTTCTCCCTTTAATCTGATACTCCATATGCCCCATTTTGGCCAAATATTATAGGGGATAATACAACCCCAACCCCAAAACCCTTTATCCAAAAAAATCTCACGTACCTTTTCTCCTGACTATCACAAATATAACCAAAGAAGTCATCCCACTGCTCTATGGCACTCTCCACTATTTTTAATATGATATTCAACATGCCATATTTTGGACAACCCTTATTGGGGTTGGTTTAACGTTCCATGCCCTGAAACCTTCACCCGAAATTTTTTTCACCATACTTTTCCCACCCAAGACCATAAATACAACTGAAAATCCCACATTACTCTAAGACCCGTCTACGCATAGTTATGTACTCGCCAATATTATGAAAAAATAATTTTCTGTTACAGCCTGCCAAACATAATACACATACAAAGTGGTTTCTCAGTTGTATGAATAGATCCTGAGGGTTGGTAACTTCTGGAAAAACTGAAAATTGCAAATTCTTTCTCTCCGTTTTTGAACGACAATCGCCGCCCCCCCCCCCCCTATACCTGACCTTAAAAAAATTCCTCCTCTATCTCACCCGTCTGGAGTTCCAATTTTTTTGGATATGACACACGCCCCTTACCCCTCATTAAACAAGACTAAGAAATGTACGCAAAATTGGCCGTCCACTGCGACATGTTCCTTCTACTTTTGCTCCGGTCATACAAAGCGGCTCTGCATTGAGCTATTCCGTATCGAAAGGGAAGCATAGTGTCTTCTGCCAATGAGTAAAATTAGGACCGTCGACGGCTTGGTCTTGGATTGCGAGCCGCTTAAATACAAATGCTAAAGTTGTTACATTTTACATTTAAAAATTTAGTTAATTTCTGCATTTTCAGTTGATAACTACAGAAAAAGTTGGCCTAATCTTCGAAATATTTATAAAAATATCTTCGGTGAGATTACATGCAATCGGGGAGCTTCAAGTTCTTCTTTTTCATAATCGCCGCTCGCCGCCGTTCGTTGAAGTTGTATTTGCAATTTGTAGAATGTTCGCTACCGTAATACGTTTGTCTTGCATCGTTACCAACAATATGTTATAAAATTTGCACTATCTATGATATACCGTAATGCTATTGTCAGTTACTGAGAAACCATATTAAATTATCTTTAAATAAAAGCGGATCTCATTTTATTATGGTCAAAATGTTTTTCAAATGACAAATTTTATTTATAATTAACCATCTCAATGTTTAATCGAACTTATTATTGAAGTCGCCCAACTTACACCGCAATAAAATCAATCTACGTACTACAAGGAAATATGTAATTTCTGCCACAGCCCAACGCCTATCCCCCAAATAATATTCAATTCCCTTTATTGACCACTTTATTTGTTGGCTACCATTATGCGGAATCTGAATGATACTGGAGCCCTCTCACATTCCAACTCGGTTGCCATAAATTAATTGAATTTCTTAAGGTCACATTAAATGAAACGGGTCGAACTATCGAAGTCGAATATGCCGGCTACCGGCCATGTAATTACTCTTAACGCTTCGGGTTCTTGGCTCATCATAAGTATATACAAATTGACCTCATCTTAACATAACCGTTAAACTTAATTAAGAGAGAAATACTTTCTTAATTATGATGCAAGTTATGTTGACTTGATTCTGGTATTTGTCATCTATTTCAACATCGAGCTGTGGCTAATGGGTGACAAAAACAATTTGATTTATATGGAGACAAGATATTGTTTCGAGTTCTGTGCGGTACACGTATCGGGCGGTTGGGTATCGTAGTTATGCTTGCGACATTTAAGACATTATAAGCCTTAAAGTAATTGTTTTAATTGCACAGAAGTTCATCCATGCCTAAATATTATTATCTAGTTTAGATATGTGAAGAGTGCACGAATGAATTTTAATGGTTTATTAATCTTACCCATACAAAATCAAAACTCGCAAATGCGCTTGGTATATTAAGTTCCTACATAAATACGTACGCTCTACATAAATTATGCTTTATAAAATTCCTTTTATGTACATACTTTTTAGAGTTATTATTGGATGATATTAGATCGGACCGTCTAGGTTGTTTTATTATTTCTAGTAGAATACAATGACGAGACTTGCTAGACGGCAAGAGATGGATTCTCGTACCAACCTTACAAAAATCTCGTACGTCTTGAAAAATTATTGTAATTATTATCGCGAAATAAATGAGAAATGGCAGCTGAATGAAACTGGGGATTAATAAAAATAATGGGTATCTTTAAAAACCTTTTATTTGATAATCTTTTTAAACCGATTTTTCTATTAAATTTTGTATAGTCTTGTTCTTAAAATAAAAGACATCTAGATTAGTTTAGGGTTATCTGTGTCCGAGTTAATATTTTGCCGACGTTGTGCGACTTATCGTTTGGGTGGTAGATTCCTTTCGACTATGTTTTAACACATTGAGCTGAAAGGAGGGCTCCTATCAAGGACTTTGATGAAAGCCTATTACTTTTCTTAATTTTGTTCTTGTTAGGTTATTTTTGCTAAAACTCCTCTCTGTATTGCCATTGGAATGTGTGAGAGTTAAAACGGATAGCGTTAATTGAGGTAGAACTATATATTTGTGGTCTTCATCAGCAGTGCGGATTCGTAAAGCTTGTGTCATCGAGTTGCTGCAGTTTCTTATACCCTACATTGACTGTCTCCTTAATGACTTAATTTTTAATTAAATAGAGTCAAATATGCAGTGTGTCACATAAATGAAGTCCATCAATAACCCATTTGCAACATTTCGCTTCGTTTTAAGTGAACCAAATTTAACTCCATTTAGTGAAATTGCAGTAAAACTGCCATCTACCATCATTAAAATAAACTGAATTTATTGGAAAGTGTAAAGTTTTTCTAATAAAGTTAGCAGTGACAGCAATCAGCTGATCTTGAAAGAAATTTCTTTGTAGCTTACTTCTCATTTTGGTCTCTTTCAACAACAAAAATTTTCTTCTACTCAAAATGCTTTGCAACTACAGTAAATACTCTCAAATTTTCTTGATGGCATAAATAATTTTCGTCCATAGTCTGTCACCTCTTTATTTCCTTGAAATGACTGAATTTCAAATGTTGTCATTATGAGCACATTCTGTCTGGATATTAGGGTTTGACAGCTTTGCCATAGGACACAGGCTACATAAAAACATGAGTAATGGAGTATCGTTTCGGTATCTTGAGATCAGACCTTGAGCTTAAAACTATCGGTCCCATAGAAAAATAATATTATAATAAATTACAGCCCAATATGTTTTCTTTCTAATGATGTTCAATAAAATTACATGTAGGTAGGACCAATTCATGGAAATTATGATTTTTGAACCAAATCCAAGCTAGTTTTATATGAAAAACTCCTTCAATAAGACAAGGCAAAAAGTGTGCCCGCTATGTTCTTTTCAAGTCTCTTTTAAAAAAAAAAATAAGTAGAACTGTAGCCCCCGGAATATATAAGCCATTCGATATTCCGGGGGCTACGGTTCTGCATACTTTTCTTAAATTATCTTTTACTTCACTTTTGTTAGTAGTATTTTCACAGTGTGTAAATTGTGGTTGGAAAATATTTGACACCCAAATTCTCGTACTTTCGCGTACGGGAATGCATTTTGCCTCGTACATCGTACCTGAGCAGAAATTCGGGTACATGTACGAGAATTATCGTACGTCTAGCATCGCTGGGACGAGAACATAAAGCGAGGATCATAACTATGTACAATATCCAAGATACTGGAAAGGTATGGTATTATTTTTTGTATTTTACACCTATGTAGCCATAAAACTTTGTATGTGTTGAAGGCTTATTTTGTATGGAATATTCCGAAGACATTGAACAGTCCTTAATAGGATTAGTTTCCTTTCCAGATAATTTCTAATAGAAAAAAAAAGTGAAAGTGCACTGAGAGAAAAAACGTAGGTCAAAATAACTAAACAAAAAAATTTATTTAACTATTTTGTTGAAATATATGGAAGCATTTGCAAGCAAAAAATATACCTCCTGTTATTATAACCATTCTAATATTGTTATCATGAGACGTTCGTATATTAAACGCAAAAGTAGGTAGTTTAACAAACAAAAAAATTTTAGGAGGCCACAATTTTCTCCGTTAAACAAAACGAAGAAATTGTAAGCATTTACAATTTATCAAAAAGAGACAATTTTACTGAATATTTTAACTATTTTAATAAGTACATGAAAAACTTGGAGAATGATCACACCTAGTTTACAATTTTACTGTTTATTTCTGTCGAAAACATAGTAAAAATTCATTTGACTCAATGAGGACGATGTTTGTTTTTTACCTACTTTTGTTGTACGCTTACAATTTTTCATTTGTTTTTACAGTGTTCTTGAAATAAGAAAGAAATTATCGTCAGTTTGTAGCGAAAATTCTTGGTGAAAGGTTCAGTGTATTCAAGTGCGGTAATAAATTACAATTTGGCATAAAGCAAATTATAATATGGATCCTAATATTATAGGAGCAATTCAAGTTGCTATTGGTATTGGTGAAGGTGACAGTTCTCTTACAGTTGAAAGTGTCAGCGAGAATGTTTTATGTAACTATGATAAAAAACTACTTTAATCGAAGAAAATCAAAAATTGCTAAAACTTTTTTCTGAATATTTTATATAATTTTGATTTAAAATGTAATGTATTAATTATTAATATGTATTAGTTGGACCAAAATTTAAACCATCAGGCCGATTACATGACAAGTATTACAATAATCTAAAACGACTATGAAATATAGACGAGTGTGAATCAAAATCGTCACTTTTATCGTCCGTTTCTATAAAGATTTAGATTCCCAAGAGGAAGATAGTGAAGGTATTTGAAATGTGACATAATATTTTTAAATGTGGAAGTAAGAACTTATACCTATTTCAGCCGTCAAAAAAGCCTACGGATGGATTCAATTATATGATTGCCCATGAACTGAAAATTGGCGAATAAATTTCAAAAAACGAAGAAAGGAGATCATGTATAAACCAAGCGATGTCAAAATAACTAAAATTTTACATAATTGGCGTAGCTATAATCATTCATTGGGATACAATCTGGTGAGATGAAACCAACTATTAACATTTGTATTGCACTAAATCAAGGTTTTTTTAAAGATTAATACAGATTTCATCTTGTTATTTCCGGCAAGTTTTTCTTGGAATGAAAAGTGGGAATGAAAAGTGGGAACATTTTCGGAACAAAATCATACCTTTACTAAAAACAAAAGTCAATGTTAATGTTAAAAGCAAGGGCGACTGGGCTTTCAGTACCATGCGGACATCGCGACCATAGTTGATATATTGTGCCTTCCCCTAAGGTGGTTAAGAAAAATCAGGTCTTTTGACGAGCTAGATTAATGCTCTTGGAGTTAGATTGCAAACTTTATTTGAAGAGATAAGTGTTCCCCTAGTGATTTGCATCCTTAGATCTGCTAGTGCTGGGCACTCGCAAATAGCATTCATCGAGGTTTCATCTTCCTCTTCATACAATCGATACAGTTCATTGTCGGATTTGCCTATCTTTTTCAGAAAGTGACGGAAGGGGCCATGACCAACGACTGCGTTAGCAAACAGTCTGAGCAAGTGTCTGCTAAGTATTAATAAGTTGGCGCGTCTGGAGAAGAGGGTTTGAAGAATTTCTTCGCCTTCCTCATACCGGACATGCTACGCCAAGTTCGAACGCTAGCGGGTCGGATAACATCCCTCCAATTTGCGTGAAATTACTTTTTTTCTGCTATATAACCTGCTGTGAAGCACATCTTTAGCACTGCTTAAACTACGTCAAAGTTTCCAGCAAAGTAGAAAATGACAGTTGTTTAGCCATTGCTAAAAATACCTCCCCAAGTAACATGTCTTCAGACCTATCAGCATATTATGTTTTTTTGGCGAAAGGCCTGGAGAAGCTAATATCAATCCAAATGTTTGATTATCTTGAGCAAAGTTCGTTATGATCTGCTTGTCAATCTGGCTTTAGTCGCAAGCACAGCTGCGAAACAGTTTTACTGAAAGTTACCACCGATATTCGTGAAGCGCTTTATAGGGATGATATGGGAATTCTAGTGTTATTGAAGTTTTCTAAAGCTTTTGACAGTGTCAATCACAGTAAATTACTGCAAAAAGGGGCTTCGAATTTTAACTTCGCCTCATCAGCAATTCCAGTTATTAATATTTTTTGTGTAGACGCACAGCAAGTATTCTAATGCAATAAATTTGACATATGGAATCCCCCAAGGCTCTATTCTAGGATCAGTGCTATTCAGCCTTTATATTAATGACTTACCGGATGTTATACGTTATGCTAATATACATTTATATGCGGATGACGTGCAGATCTTTATGAGCTGTCCTATTGGCTTGTCTGAGGATTGAATTGTCAAGGTCAATAGTGATCTTGAGCGGATACATGAATGCTCAGCACTAAACGACCTTGGATTGAACGCTAAAAAGTCTAATTATATGCTAGTATACCGAAGAGGTTTGGATACTTCGAACTTTTGTCCAATTGTTCTTGGAAATACCCCGCTACCCAACTTAGAGCGTATAAGGAATCTTGATATAAGACTAAGCTCTCGCATGAGCTGCTGTGATTATGTAAATAGCGTGTTGAGAAAAGTGTATGGCGGACTTCGTCGCCTTTGGCTATCAGGACATTTACTTTCTGTAACTGTTTAAAATTAAAATCATCAGAGCACTTTTAGTACTCTTTTACTTTTGGAAGTTTAGTCCTCACTGCCAAAGATTCTAGCGAAAATTAGAGATCGCATTTAATACTTGCATAAGATCCGTATATGGACTTCGACGTTTTGACCATATAAGCCAACATAGAAATGTAATTCTGAACTGTTCCCTTAAAACATATCTTTTGCATAAAGCACAAGTTTTCCTTCATAGGCTAATTTATACCAATCAGCCTGCTTATCTCTGCAATGGTATCAGACTAGACATGTATATATTTTGATTCCCCGCTATCGCCCAGTATTGGGCCAACGTTGCTACTTTGATCATATAACTCGCAAGTAGAATTCTCTTCCTGCAACGCATGGGGTCAGCCGGCATGTTTAAGATGCTTCTTTTTCAATATTTATTAAACGAGAATGAGACATACGTCCGATGAGCTTCTTAATTCTTGTATTTCATTATCATTTAATCTAATTTTTCTTTTTCTCTATCTCTCTTTTATTTTATTTTGCTGTTTTGTTTTTCTGCTTTCTTTCTTCATCTTAGTAGCATTCTCTGGTAGGAGATTTTAGATGTACTTGCTGAAAAGAATTATATATCTTGTTGTGCATTATCCTTGAAATAAAATTGAAATTGAGGTCCAGTTGCCTGTTTTCCCACTTAAGCAGTTCCCCCCTAAAGTGGCTCTTTATTTTCCCAAATGTCAAATTCGTCCGGGTTTTCATTTCCGTCCACTCCTGCTTGTCAGAAACCGAGATCGAGGTTACTTGGTTGTCCCTAGACAGTAGCTGGAGTTTCATTATTTGGGTACTTTACCAGAAGAAGAGTTCATCTACAATCTCTACGTAATCTGACTATTTTTATAGCTTGGTCTACAATTAATATAGTGCAACGGATTTCTCTGTCAACTGACAATTTCCCTTAGTTTCTTTTTACCAACGTTTTCGTTTGGTCCATTTTTAATCTATATTTTTGTTTAATTTTACCAAGATGTTTCTTTCAGTGGGTAACAAATGTTTTAGGGGAATAAAATCAACTGATTACCATGTAGGGTAAAATACCGGTTTAATTATTTTGCAATTCAATACAATATTGCCATTTTCTGGGATAAAATACAGGTTTAATTATTGTGCAATTAAATACAATATTTCCATTTTCCTATAGGAAAGAATGGCACAACTTTATAGTTTTCTCTTTCGCCCTATGGCAGAGTTGGAGGTACCAACACAAATTATCGCTTACTGAACGTTTTCCTATGCCATTTAATGTTTTTATGTTGGCTGCAGATGCAACCAGCGCAGAAAGAATAAGGTAAATATAGTGTTTACCATACTCCGTCTCTCTTTCCCATACGCAGGATTCAGGTAAAACTAACCTTTTGAAAATCAAAGTCGAAATGAGTTTAATTTCATATAAGAGTGCTTATAAGCGATTAAAATATCACTTGAACACAACAAAGATATTGTTTTAATTTAATTCGATTTTCGGGTGTAAAATTTGATCTGATTGGTTCAGTTTTACATGTTTTTTATGTAATAAACTTCTTAAAGTGTGCTCAAACTCCGATGTAAAGAAACACAACTTGTATTCCAGATACGAAATATTTGCGTGTTAATATAGTTTTTTTTTTCAAATAAATAGTATATTATTTACTAATGAGTATCTTAATCCTTTTGTTTTGTACTTTTGTTTTGAAGCTATAAGCACAGACAACTAATAACAGAGGAGCAAAGTCCATAGTTAAATGTGACGTCACTCAATTCATATTAACGCACAAGATTAATTGACAAGTCTTTGGATAACGTAACTTTAGCGAGCTCTGAACAACAAAATGAACCGACAACACTTTTTCATTGACTGCAGTCGTTCTTCTCTTGCTGATTTTCGTTTGTACACTAATATAGGTATGAAGAAATTTTTGTTTTTTGTTTTCAGCTGAGTAAATTGTTGATATAGTTGGAGTGAAAAGAACGGGTGAGTGTATAGATTGGACGGATTGGTTGCCGAGGTTTTATGCATAGACAAACTAATTACATACAAAGACTAGACATGTTGAACAAAAACCAGTAACGCCGCACTCGCATATAAAATCGACAATGCCTCGACTAGATGACGTAACCAAAGTGTAAGCCAGTAATACCTTCCGCCAATATAAAATCAAGGTTGCTTCGACCTAGGAGATGAGCGTTCTTTTAACTCTTTATTACTACGCGGGGTCGAAAATGACCCCAAAGATAGTTCATTTATGGTTTTCTCTAAAAAATATTCAAAATTTCTCATCGTTCATTGTTTTCAAAATGTGCTATGGATAACTGAAATTCATTCGACGCTAATATAAAAAACTCCGGTGCTTTCTTGTGAGAAATATAAAGGGGCTGGCGTTGTTTATGACCGCAGAGTAGAAATAGCGGAAATGGAAAATTCTATAAATATTTTCAGCAAGTAAGGTGAAGGAAAAATTTACAATGTTTTCCGCAATTTTTAACAAATTTGTAGTATCTATACCAAAGATGGTGTGGATACTTTTGACCAATTGTGTTCAAAATATAGCGTGTCAAGAAATACACGCCGGTGACCGGTTTGTATTTTATAGGGATTAAGTCGTTTAAATATTGACGTCTTTCAGACTCAAGGAACTAAGAACTTAATAAAAAAGGACGCGCTTTTTGTTAAAAAAATGTATTAAGTCTTCTAAGACAATGGATGGAGAGCAAGGTAGGTTTCATGTCCACGATCAAAAGATAGAAAACTCAACTCACAATGCGACAGCTTCCAGCACTACATCTGCTCAATACATAATAAAATATTGTGTTTTAACTGTCTCCATAAATGAAAAAGATGCATAATTTGATGGCATATGTTCAATAATATTATTCCTAACTTATTAAAAGTTTCATACGTAAAAAAATCTATGGAAATTCCTAGTAAAATTGGCTAATTTCACAGTAGAGTTATTCTCGACCCCAGGATAGGAAAATCAGGGTTGGAACAATGGGTATAAATAAAGGTTTAGCGGTACTGGGCAAAATCGCCCAAAGAAATATCGCTCAAAAACAAAAGTTAAAATTTATGCAGAAATATGAGAAACTTGTATTGAAAAATCATCCTAAATTTTAGGTGATTCTACATTTTTTCGGCAATATATCATTTTAAATACTTTTTCATTTTTATAATTTCAGTAAAGTTGGTACAGTCTTTCTATTTTATAGCTGTAATGTGCCATTTCAATTTCAATAGAATTGAGTCGGTAGTGTGTTGGTATTCATTACTATCTGTAATGTGGTTAAACGTATGCAAGCGTGTCTGGAAAATCTAGAATATGACAACTTAATATTTTGTGAAGAAAAGCACTTGATTATATAACAAAATTAAAGCAAACTTTCTAAGGAAAACCGACCTGTTTCGTCTGACCAAGACATTATATGAGTTTATACTGATCTGAATGGTTAATATACATTCAAATATATTGCGAGATACCTAACTAATTTCGAGAGAGAAAAAACCTATAGAGAGAAAGAATAATTAAACAGAAATAGTACATATAAATTTGGGGTTAATGAGAGGGCTTCTCTCAGTAAAATCTGATTGATCATTAACCAATAAATAACCATAGTTTCTGGCTTTTCGATTTTCTAGGATTTCATATTTATGTAAAGTCAGATCAGAATTTAATCTTTTCAATAGGGTTCAAATCAGGCGATTGCGCCGGCCAAAACATGACTTAAGTAAGTAAGTAAGTAAGCATTTATTTACCATAAGTACAATAAGACAAAAGCCTTTTATTAGTACTACTAAATTACACTAAGATTAAAGTCAATCAAAGAGATGGTAGTTTCTATCGAAAAGAAAAAAAGAAAAATTCATTATTCTGAAACTACAACTAAAAAATAGAAATGAGAGAAAATAACAAACAAGAGTAGGAAAACAAAAGAGAAAGAGAAACAAAAAATAAAAAAATAAGGATAACTAAATTTTGTAGCTAACAAAAGAAAATAGCACAAGGTGCCATCAATTGATTGCAATTGATTAGGAAATCGTTATCCATATGACGTGTGCTGCCAGAGTAACCGTTTAAAGCTAGAGGCCGAACTCTCAGGCTGGACGGAAGCTGGAAGAGCGTTCCAAATGCGAATAGTTTGAACAAAGTAAGAACAATTCAAAACAGAATATTTAAAGCGAGGCAATAGCAAATCGCAGCGTCTGTCACTACGCAAGAAGTTTAAAAATTCATACAGATAAGCCGGTCTACGTGTGTTCATTATGTTATGCAGGAAAAGTAATGCCTTCCGTTGCAAATGCGTTTCCAAAGAACAATTCAATGTCGAAAAGGAGAGATATGATCATGTCTACGTAGCCCAAACGCGAACCTAATGGAATCGTTATAGGCTACTTGAAGCTTACGCTTACAGCGTGAATCGAGTTGGGGGAAGATGATTGAACCATGCTTTAGATGCAGCAATACCAAGGTCCTGACTAGCCTCATGCGAAGCTTGGTGGGAAGCAGATCACCATACAGCCAGAGTCGACGAAGCACTCCATAAACCATCCTCAGGATCATTTTAATATGGTCACAGCAACCAATTTGAGAATTGAGTATAATGCCTAAGTTTTTTACTTTCTGTACATATGGTATGGTTGAGAGATTGAGTTCTATCGGGGGAAAATAGGAAGGGTCAAAACTTCCTCTACCTACTGCTAGTGCTTGATACTTTTGGGGGTTAAGTGTCAAATTATTTGCAGTTGACCAGTCTAAGATGTTATGAAGATCTTCGTTGATTCTGCTAACACAGTCCTCTAAGAGACCAATGGGATGATCAAGGTATATTTGCAAATCATCAGCGTACAAATGGACGGAGCAATTTTTGATGACAATAGGCAAATCATTAATAAACAAACTGTCCGTAGTGATTTTTAGAAGAGCTGTCTCACAACTATGCCCTGAGGCAAAGCCTGACTGCCAACGGAATAAGGAATTTATATGATCTAAGTGTTGGGATATTTGATTTCCCATTATTTTTTCTAGAGTCTTCGCAAGAAAACATAGTAGGCTTATTGGTCTAAAGTCCTTGATGTCCTTTGGAGAAGTGTTTTTAGCAATTACAACTACTAGCGCTTCCTTCCAAAGTGAAGGAAATTCACCGAACGTTAAGCAGCTATTGAATATCTTGGTGATAGGGCCAATAATGAAGGGTAAGATAAGCTTCACAAAACACGGAGGGATACCATCAGGTCCAATAGCTTCGGATTGAATAGATACTATAGCAGAGGCAGCCTCAGTATCCGGGAAGGCCAGCATTGATTTCGTTTCCATTTCTAAAGGTAAAATACTTGTTGAGCTCATCAGCGTCTAGGTCACATGCGGAGGCATCACCACCACTGACTCCCAAGCCACGCAAGACTCTCCAAAGCTTCCTAGGTTGGACATCACAACCTAATTTGGACGAATAATATAAGGACTATGCATCTCTCAGTTTTTTATTGACAAGATTTCGCAATTTCTTAAATACAGATAGACTATTAGGAGATTTAAGCCTTCTATACTGCCGGTATAGGAAGTCACGCTCAGAGATTAATTTCTTTATCTCCGGAGAGAACCAGGGCCAACCTTTTATTTTTATGAATCCCATTTAACTGGAACCATTCTTTTACCACCTTTGAAGTATTTTTCGGATCGTTATCCTGTTGAAACACACATCGAAGTTGTATTTCTTCCTCAGCGTATGGTAACATAATCCTTTCTAGTATACTTTTATACTTGAAACGATCCATTGTTGATTTCTTTGTGTTTGACTGTAGGTACGCAATGTCATCGGTCAAGTCATTTTCCTTTGGGTCTTTGAACAAAACGAATTCCATCGCAATTGAACAGGTTAAATTTGTTCTCATTACTAAAGAGAACAGTTTTCCACTTCGCAATCGATCAATTAATGTAATCCAAAAGCGAATTTTAATCTAAAAAATTGATGTCCCATAATAGCATAGATCATGAAATAAGCTGGTAAATACTACCTGGTTTTTGCATGTCTCTTCGTCAATAAAGCCTTTTTTTGCAGGACGGTAACCACGTAAATTATCTGAATAGCCTTCGTACAGTGCTGGGATCAATTTTTAGATTCAAGGTCCTGATAATTTCCGGTGCGGGTGTGAATGGGTAATTCGTAATTATGGAAAGTATTTTCCGATTTTCCCTCTTTGTTGTTGCTTTCGGTCGACCACCTGTATGTATCGTCTGTGTGTGTCCTGTTTCCCGAAATTTCGCGAGTATTCGACTTACGACTGATCTGTTAATGCCATATTTCTTTGCACTACTGTATTGCGTATTTCCAGCCTGTACTTCCTGAACTACCTTTAATTCACTACTATATTTTGTAGGTGGCATATTTAAAAGATTAGCAAATCCTGACCAATTACTTACTGATGGTAAAAAACTACACTAATTTGGTTAATTATCACTGCAGACTATCATGTAAAGTTAAAAATGTTGAACTAACTTAAAATAATCGTTATTTTAACAAAGTTGACACAAGCGTTGCTGTTATTTTGCACGACCGCGAAATGAGTGGAATACAAAATTTTGAAAAAAAGTTATCGTTGTGGTAGTAGAAAATTTTTTTGCGTTGTTATTTACTTAACCTCAATGTAAGTACTTGACAAGAATAAATAAAAAAAATCTGAAAATTAACAGTTTCTTCCATTTCATTGCATTTTCATTGTCTCACATCATTCGTTGCTAATGTTTTGCACGCCACTGTACATATATCCCACTGCTTTCAAATTTATCTGTGTCAGGCCTAATTTTGTTGTTAAACATTAAAGTTTTATATTATTTTTATTGAAGAAAGGTTTAGAAATATTTGATCTTGCCATGGGCTTGCTCAGAAGTTCAACCGATTTGTTGATGTATGGGATTTTCTTCCAAGTATTGGCAATGGTCTTTCTCTATATTGGTTTTTCCTCTCTATAAATTATTAGGTATCTCACAATATATTTGTAGGTATGTAAAGCACTAAGTTCAGTGTAGCCTTAGATAATGGTCTTAGTCAGACGAAACGCCTCGGCTTTCCTTAAAAATTTTTTTTAATTTCGTTTAACTTAATTATACGTTCCGTGAAGTATGTCGTTAAGTATTTCCTTTCACAAAATATTAAGATATCAAACACAGCAAGTGCCAACAGTGCATTCAATTTATCACACTAGAATATGAGTTCATTTGTGGTAAAAAAGTTAAAAGCTTATTACTATATGTGATTTTCGAAAAGCAATTGTACAAATTTAAATGTCAAATGTAGATATAACAAAACGTATTATGTAAGATATATATTTTTTTTTATTTTGAGGCAGGGAACAGAAGATCCCAATCCAAGCACGGAAGCCATGGCGGCCCATTGTGTTGTTCTGCTAGAAGCTCATTCACCATAACCTTCCTGTCCTCTTAATGGAGCACATCAGATCTAAGCGAGGCAGGCTTATCTGTTCATCTACAGATAGAAGGTAGACCCTAGAGTATCCAGCCTGCTCCGGGTGAATCCCGGATAAGCACATAAAAAGTATTCGGTAATCCCAGGCTCTTCTTCCAGGCAGGACAGATATTCGGGCTGTCAACAACTCCCATCCTTGAGCGTAAAGCGAGCTGTAGCCGGTGATGTTGCTAACCACAGTCTTATATTGTTTCTTTCCAAGTCCCATGAGAAAATCAGAGATATTTCTCACCTCTGTTGATATTTTCTATGCACATCCGCTTTGATGAGCGACCCGATACACGAGGTGATAACGCCTGCGGCAGGTTTCAGTCCGAGAAAAGGAGAATCAGAGCCAGCCATTGCTAAAATGTCAACTCTTTCATTCCGCATGATCCCCATGTGACGAAGCCACCGAAGGGACACTTTGTTGTGGATACACAAAAATTATGATCCGCTGCAGAAATTTATAATTGTTTGCGTACCTCTAAATGAATCATCCATTAATGTAACGCGGATGTACAATATTACATTATTATAGCACTAGATTTTATTTTCACGCACTAGACCAAAAATTTTGAATATGCATAACCATAATGAACAGGAAGATTTCAATAAGGAACTAAAAAATAAAATACTTTAACAACGAAAAAAGCTAGAATTGGTCTAGGATCAAATCCTACGATAACCTAGATGAATGGCCGCATGCAATTTCAAATGGTCAGCTCTCTATGTAAGTTTGATTGTTAACGTGTTCTTTGTACATATTTCCACAACAGTTCGTCCGACAGTAAAAGTGATTATAACTAGTTTCACAGGAATTTATATTCTGAAGAACCTTTCATTACAATAACAAGTAAAAAATCTAGAATTGGTATAAGACCAATTCTTATATTACCTTAGATGAATGCCCGTATGAAATTTCGCATGGTCACCCATTTGAGCAATTTGGATTTTTGCTGTGGTTTTCCGCATATATTTTTTGAAAGGTTCGTCGGACAGAAAAAAATATTATAACCAAATTTATAGGATTTCATATTCTAAAGAAGTTTATTGTACAATAAAAATGTCTAGGATTGATAGTTTTCACATTATACGTAAAAAACCTAAATTTTTATATGGCAACATCAGAGGTAGCCGGATTTACTCCATTTTTGAAATTTTATTTGCTATTACTATGAAAACACCATACACCAAATTGCAGCTCTCTATGTCAATGCGTTCTCAAGCAGCGTCCAAATATATAGTGGATAACGAAATTTTTGTATGGCAACCCCACGAAGGAGTAGCAAAATTTGTCTCATTTTCGAACTTAATTTTACAGTTTTTTTTAACTCCGCGTACAAAATTTCAGCTCTCTAAGTGAACGCGCTCTCGATTTATCGTGCGCACGGACGGACGGACGGACGGGCAGACGAACATGCAAAAATCAAGATAACTTTTAATATTATGCGTGGTGTGCAATCCATTTTGATCTAACTTCATTACTTCTGTGCGTTACAAACGGAATGACAAAAACGTCTAGGGCTGGTCGTTTTCACAGAATACTTGAAATACGTAAATTTTTGAATGACAACACCAGGAAGGAGGGATGTACAGACAGACGGACGGGAAGATAGGCGAACGAACGTTCATGAAAAAGTCAACATAACTCTTAGTATTAAGGGTGAGTGTCCAATCTATTTTTCTGTTTGCTCTACCATTATTATTTCGATGCGTTATAAAAGGAATTATCAAGTTATTATACCCTATGATTTCAACATCTAGTGTTTATTATATATGATCAAAAGAATTGCTTTTATTTTTAATTTGGTTTTATTTGTATCCAGGAATAATTGTATTTTAGGATATCCCTCTTTAGATTGGTCTCTGACTCAGACACCAGACAGAAAAAGGTAGATGGGTGTGAGTAAGCACTCAATGGGCTGTGTGCTGTAGCTATTACTGCAATCATACTCTAATGCTAACGAGATGTATCAACGTTAGCAACACAGAACTCCTTGGGTCGCAACATACTTACCCAGTAGAAGTATAAGTAGTCCTTTTTTCTTTCCAACATTTGTAGAGAAGTAGTAGTATAAAGCACAAACTTGATTAATGCTTGTTTATGGCTCGTAACATACCAGTGCACGCTGAAAATTCCAGCCTCCCATACACATATAACTCTCATACAATTCTGTGTATCTAACTAAAATTCTCTATCAAATTAAACTACTCTATCGGAAATAACCAAAAATACAATTACAATATATAACTACTTCGAAACATATCCCCACTTTTTGTATCCTAGATGAAATTTATAGTGTATACTAGGTTTGTCACGTTTGTAACACACACAAATAATGATGGTAGAGCAAAATGGGTTGTACACCTACGCATAATAATTAAAAGTTATGTTGATTTTTGTATGTCCGTCCGTCTGACGATAACTTGAGAACACATTTAAATATAGTGCTTAAATTTGGTACACGGTCTTTAATTAAAAGTAAATTAAGGTTCGAAGATTATACCAATCGGGCAGCTCTTTCGTAGGGATGCCTTCCAACACTTTGGTTTTTCACTATATATTTGGGAATTGCATGAGAACGCACCGAAGTAGAGGGCTGCAATTATATACACAGCGTTTCCATAAAAATAGTAAAAACATTGCAAAATTAAATTAGGCGAAATTGGTGTTGCCATACAAAACTTTTGATTTGCGCTTTATTTGTCTTTTATGTTCATAGGGTACGTAGTTCTCTACGTCGGCACGTTCTCAGGCAGTTTCCAGGGTGAGTCAGATCAAGATACCTTCCGGTATACCATGCGATTCCTTGAGGTAAGATGCTCAAAAAATTGTTCCACATACCCCCCCCTTTGAAACCTTCCTTTAGGAGTTGTAGCCAGTTGAAGATTTCGCCAATATTCGTGAGAATAAATGAGTATAAGTTTGTACTACCATATAGATTTTGGTTATTGTTGGCTTATTAAATAGCCAAGAATGATAGCTGTCGAAAAGTGTATTACTCTATATTTTTTAATTAAGCTTCTTTAAATTATTCTCAAATATTTCCAAAATTTTGATTTTTTTACACACAAAAGTTTTTGAAATAAATAACGGTATTTATTAATTTTGTGTGTAAAAAAATCAATGTTTTGGAAATATTTGAGAATAATTTAATGATGCTTAATTAAAAAATACAGAGTAATACACTTTTCAACAGCTACTATACTTGGCTATTTAGTAAGCTAACAATAACCAAAATCTATAGGGTGATTCAAAACTTATACTCATTTATTCTCACGAACGTTAGCGAAATCTTCAATTGGCCACAACTCCTAAAGGAACGTTTCTAAGGTGGGGTATGTGGAATAATTTTTTGATCATCTTACCTCAAGGAATCGCATGGTATACCAGAAGTTATCTTGATCTGAATCACCTTGTATAGTAAAAAGTCAAAGTTTTGTATGGTAACCCTGCCAAGAAGTTGCTCGATTAGACCCATTTTCGAACTATAATTTACTTTTTTTTTACAGCCCGCGTGCTAAAGTTCAGCACTCTAAGTAAATGACTTCTCGAGTTATCGTAAAGCTGACAGACAGACGGACATGCAAAAATCAAAAGAAGTTTTAACATTATATCTACCATCATTATTTCTATGTGTTACAAATGGAATGACAAACTTAGTAGGTATATCCTATGATTTTCTCTAGGGTATAAAAAATGCTGTCGATTCATTTCACTGTTTAGAGTTTTGCTAAAGTTAGTCAAAACTAATTTTCAGTTAATCATGTGGGTTTATATGAAATGAGTGGTACCACATTTAACAATGGGACGCGACGTAATGACGCACTTAGTATATCAGATGATTTGATCTAAGGTGTAAAAATTCACATTATAAGATCACTCATGTGTCCGTCCATCTATCTGTCATAGACTTTTCACGAAAACTGCGTAATGTAGGAATTTTAAATTTGGTGGAATGTTAGGTCTTTATGACGCTTATATATATCGAAAGTCAGAGATTATTAAATTTTCTTTTTTATGGGGGTGAGTTGAACTCCCAAAAAAATTTTTTTTTTGTGTTTTGTGGGACATCGTTTTAAAGTGCTATGATCAAACATTAAAAAAAAATTCACAATTTTTGTGAATTGGTATAAATATAAATCCCAAGATATTTGAAAAAATATCGTTTCCCCTAATCTTCTAGGTTTCTGAAGCTAAAATTTTGATATTATATATGATTAATCGTCAGTCTCATAGTTGCTAGAAAAAATGATTTTTGTAATAACATTTAAGACAACTCTTACTAGTTTATAAGACCAAGTCTAATAAAATTACTCTTGTGGCTGTTTGAATATCATTCAGTTGTCAGAAGCAAATTTGGAATAGATGTAATTAGAACTTGAAACTTTTATCACTTTTTTCAAAAATTCTCTAGAATATGAGTTATTATTAACTTTTATTCCATAAGAATTAAATAAAATTATAAGAAATAAGAGTTTTAAAATAATAAAATTTAGTAATTTTTATTAGTAAGACTCCCAAAATAACCATTATTTTTAATTGTTATTTTTAACTTTTATACAAAACAAAAACTTTTTGATAGTATTTCGAGACTTTTATTTCATAAAAGTCTTTTTAAGAGTCTTTTGAGACTTTTATTTTATAAAAATTATCTTAAAAGTCTTTTGAGACTTTTGTTTTATAAAAATCATCTTAAAAGTCTTTTGAGACTTTTATTTTATAAAAATCTTTTTAAAAGTCTTTCTTTATGCTTATTATTTAAATATTTACAGTATTTACGGTCTGATTAAAAAAAAAACCCTCTTCCGCTCTTTATGATAATGTAATCGATTTTATCCATACGGACATTCATATAGGGTATCATAAGTATTGATGTTTTAGACTAATTCTAGCCTTTTCCTTGTTTTTATTTAATTTAATTTTTTGTTATTTTTTTTTTTTAATTTCCTTTTAATTAAAAGAAAAGGCATCCTGGAATTCGAACGTGTTACAGACAGGCGGAGTCTGGACTTTTCTTAAGTTTATAGATATAAACAAATTATGTTATGTATGTGGATCAAATCGATTAAAATGCTATAAACAGCGAGAGACGGTTTTTTTTTTTACTATAGACCGGAAATACTTTATATATTTAAATAAAAACATAAAGAAAGACCTTCAAAAAGATTTTTATAAAATAAAAGTCTCAAAGGATTTTAAAAATGACTTTTATAAAATAAAAGTCTCAAAAGACTTTTAAAAATATTTTCATAAAATAAAAGTCTCAAAAGACTCTTAAAAAGACTTTTATAAAAGAAAAGTCTCGAAATACTCTCAAAAAGTTTTTTTGTTAGAATAAGGTCTGAAAAGACTTAAAACTTTTATTTCGTACAATAAAAGTTTACTCTTAACTTTTACTTTTAAAAATAAAAGTTGAAAATATTATTAAAATTGATTTTTTAAATATAAAAGTTTGCAGTCGGACCTCACATAAAAAACGACTTAATGGAGTGTTATTTTCAGGCTATGGATGTAACTATACTTATTTCAATTAAGTCGATCGACTGTACGTTGATAAAGTTCTGGTACGAAACTCTCTTACGCGAGCCCGACTCGCTCTTAATCGAATTATTATTAAAAGAATGCTTTTTGTATGTACCTACTCTTGAGTTAGTTTGGACCTTGGAATTTGTGAAACTATCAGAGTAGCAAGGTAGGTTCTCATATTAGTTTGTTTATATACTAAAAATTGGTTTGAGTGCACGTAAGATATCAAAATTTCTTCGAAAACTCCATATCAATTTTTAAAAATATGTTTAAAAAATCAATACTAACCAGGCCCCGCCTGGCTTAGATACTTTTTAAAACCATTAACTACCTTCCCATAATGTTGACTGATGGTAAATATTTATTATTATTATACGTTCAACATTTCGCATATACAAACGATTCTCTTATTAAAGAAACTTTGAAAATCGCAATATTCAAACTGAAAATCCAAATGAAATTCTCTAAGGTATTATACTCGTATTACTAAGCTCCGTTTCTATCGCTTATATTTATTGCAATGAAGCCAACTCACTTCATTAGCACTAAGCTCCCTGTTGACAAATTATCAAAAGCCAGCGACCTGTTTAAAGACAGGATCTCAAAATGCTTATTTTATCAACAATATTATCAGAAAGTGAATACAAGCTTACCCTTCTCAGGATTTATTTACTGTTTCCTTTGAAGTAGCGATGTTATCAGTAATAATTTCCTAGTCGAGGGAAATTTTAGTCAAAGATGCGGGAAGCCATCTACGAAAGGAGATGATAGCGGACTACGGCGGATGGAAGAACCGCCAAGATAAGATGATAAACGGGGCTCGAGGGTAATTATTATACCTCAATATGTCTCATCACAACTGCCATAACTAGGGCTAGGTAAAAAAGAAGTCTGCTTGCAGAAAACAAAGGGGTGTACAGGTGGATTATTGAGTTGATTGTGTGGTAGCTACTGGGGTGAAAGTGTTTCCTTGCAAGTAAGGCGCCACTTTGACTCTCTGCATTGCGTGACCTGTGAATATTGAGACTAGGCAGCAACGCAGGTGAGGTCTTGCAAATTATAATTTTACATATGTGAAAGTGAACTTCACTTGATCTGATTCCCTTGAAAGCGGTTTTATTTGTTTCCCTATGTTGGTTCTCCTCTATGACTTTGTGCAGTTCAATGCAAATCTCTGGGGCGAATAATTGAGTTTTTAACTGGGGTATGTGTTTAAAATTACCTGTATACACAGGCAATTTTTGTATAAATATTGCATACACATGCATAGCTGCATGTGGATACTTGAAATGAGAATCTGTTAAAAGCACGACTGGAGTATATATGATTAAATAAAAGTATGAAAATCCTATAAATATGCAAATTTAAAGACTCAATCGTGCCCCATTAAAGCTTCATAAGGGTTGAAAAATCACGAAATTTCCGCAGTTGAAACGAATTTTTTTAATTTTTTTTTTTGGAACGTATAAAAGAATATTGCTTGTAGTTTGTATAAAATTTGCATATTTTTGGCTTGCAGTTGCATGCAGTGATGAAATTTTACAAAACTAATTTTACTCAAAATATGCTTTGTAAACCGAGTTATTTCGTTAACAATTCCAAGTAATTTCATATTCATGTATGATGTTAATATATGACAGTTAGAAGATAAGTTTCAATTAGTAAGAGACTAATAAAAGTGTATGTACAATAATTAAGGCGTATTCACGGAATTCTGACTTCCTTTGCAAGATAGAAAAATAAGATTGTTAAAATTTCATTTTGAAGTGACTTTACACAAAATCCTGTTTACCACATTACAAAACTTCTAAGGAGTTATTATTCCAAGGAAAATATATCGTTTGTCAGACAATACCCGTCACTACTTGTTTTGGGTTGTATTTGTTAGTGTTGACATATTAAAATTTAAGTTTTTTACGTACCTATGCTGTAACGTTTTTATTGTACTGAAAAGTTCTCCAGTATAAGAAATCCTATGAAATTGGTCATAATCATTTTTACTATCCGACGAACCGTTCTTGAAATATATGTAAGTATATGAAAAACCATTTCAAAAATCGAACTTGCACAGAGAAGTGGCCATACGAAATTACATACAGGTATTCATCTAGTGTATCATAAGATTTAGTCTTAGACCACATTTTTCAACAAAATAACCTTATTTGAATTTTTTACTAAGCCAAATCTTTCGAATAGATAAATCATATAAACAGCAAGAAGAAATATTTTAATGAATTTTTAAAATGGCCTCCTTTTTATTTGATACATTCTCGAAGTCGCTTTGGACATTTATTTATTATGCTCGCACATTGTTAAATCGTTATTTCGTACCTCAATGCAACTTTTAGCTACTAGATAGTAATGAAACGAGTGCTTTTATTCTTCTAGTTAAGAATTGATCAGACCGATAAAATAAAAGGTTTTAATTCGTGTGGGTTAGAGGGTCAAAGTGCTTTGCTCCAAAAACCCGGAGAAAATTCAACGCAAGCCTCCATTTTTGACCGCTCGAAATAAGTCAGCGCCCAGTTTGGGAGAAAGGTGTGTCCATCTTCACCGAAGTGCGCTTCATCGAGGGATAACTGGACTGGGGTTTATTTCGTCACGGAAATATCCGCTACCACAATAATCGATGTCGGAAAATGGCTTCATATATCGAAATTTGTGGTAAGGAACATCTTATGACCCTTGTTAAACTCCTGGCGATTGTTCGGACAATTCTTGAGCTTGTGGTGACGTTGTCATTCGAGACTATATACATTCGATAGATTTAAAAAAACCGCTTTAGTCGCTGGAATAGAATTCCAGTAAAAGTACTTCGCGATATTTAGCTGACAACAAAAGGGATTAGTTATGTAGATAGGCCCTGAAATTGTAAGAAAAAAAAAAACAATAATGTGATTAATCTCATGTCAGAAAGTATTGTAAACAGACATGAAAATTTGATTAAACAAAAAAAAAATAAATAAGAGAGATAACAAATCAAGACATCAGTAAATAAAAAGAGACCCATAATAAAAGAATTTAGTGCGATAAATGGAACTTCACTGAAGATTAAAGACAATGAAATGAAAATCCAAGATAAGTTTCTAGGATCGACTTTAGTATACATACTTACTGAATTGCAACGACATCCAAATTTTAGCTGTTTTTCTACAATTGGCCGGCAGACAGCAACTTTTAATTCAAATATCATTTTTAGATTCACGCTCATCTGATGAATCACAAGTAAGTACATCGTTTTCGTTTACTTCAATTACATTAACTTTAAGGATTTCTTGCAGTTTTTCCGGTGTGGCATTTCTCTCGAACTATTCTATTTTTAATTTATTTTCTACTAACACGAAACCACTTTCTGTTGCGTGATAATTTAATTTCTTCGTTTTTCACTGCATTTTTCCATATATAACAGAGATTGTATTTATTAGACAGTAAATGTATGGTGACAAGAAAAATTAGTGTAAATGTAGCAGTGAATCTCATGAGCCTTTTGCAAAAAATATCACTTACTTTGGATATTTCTAAAAACTCTTTCTGATGTAGGCTTGAAGGATTTGGAAAAAATTTCATATAGGGCTTCGTCAACTATCACAGCTTTTGTCCGGTGTATGTATATGCTATAGACGAAATTTTCTATTAATGTAGAATCTTCTTCGTTTAGATCTATTTCGTTTCCAAATTTAGAAAATGTTAACTGCAATTCTGGTCTAGTTTCGTAAAAATTTTAAATGGTCTTATTTTTCCTTTCGTGGAAAAAGATGGAGTGTGGTCATATCCTGTAAAGCTGCGAAATGCAGGTAAAGCTCTGCAGTGTTCATCCCAATTCTTGGTAAATTAAATTAACATCAATATATCTAAGAGTGTTTTATCGATTATTGGAAAATCGAAATTTTCAGTATTTGTTCTGTTTCTGAGCCGAATTTCATGTGAGTATATAGATTATTGGAAAATCCAAAATTTTCAGTACTTTGACTTCGCCTGGCAACAGTTAGCCGCGCGGAAAACGTCTTAGGATTGCATTTTTGTGCTCAGGAAAGTCTCTCTGTTTTTTAAGACGTGCATTAAATGGTTATAATAAGTGTTTCAATTTTGAAAAAAAAAAACGTATCTTAAATATACTATTACTCACTTCGGTCGAGAGTTTTCTAGCCAACGATTGTGTTCAGTGAACCTAAATAAATAAATAGCTATAAATAAAGAAAATTACCTTCACTTGGAGTATCACAGGTGGACATCTCCAACGATGTTCTGAAATGAAATTAAAAAAGAAATACATTAATAAGTAAAGCACCTAATGTCTTTTATACGTTAATTAGCACAAAGGTCATTGACGCTAACCAAGATCATTGCTGTATGTATATATGCCTATAGTACAACAACAATGCCATATAAAATTGAAAACATGAATAAATTCATATTTTCCATAAAATATACAAAACAAAACATTAATATAGATCACAAACTGCATAATTAGTACAATTATGTTAGATATTCGTAGACAATTTCAGTGCAAAATGCCATGAAAGCACTCACAAACACTCCACAAACATCACAATTTATAAATTCAAAATTAAATTTATAAAACAAACACATAAACATACTTACCTGGCATTAAAAAGATATCCGTAATACCTGCAAAACACTTCGTAAACATGTAAATGCACTATTAAAATACAACATGACACCCGCGCGAAGAAGACACACAATACTACGAAGTGACAGAAAAATCTCCAACATCAAGATTTTTATAGCAAATTCTCCAAAATTTACAAAAATTAATTAAAATTACCGAATTTACAATCATTTTCTTAGATAAAGATGTCAAAATTTAGGAGTCATTTCGTCAATCGTTCTTGCTTTTTCATCGAGTTGTCAAAAGAGATACAGCTGTCTAAAGGTCACAGTATTTCAAATTTGCAAAAATTTTCAAAGGTCTCAGTGATTAACAAAAAATTAGTTCATTCTTCATAATTAACTTCAATTTTGGTAATAGTAAAAATATATAAATTTTTTTCGGTGCATAGTATTTTTTTTATATAGTTTTCAATTCGCTTCAATTTAATCTCATTTTGCTCTTTTTTTTCTCAATTTCAATTTTAACAATTTTTGGTAAAAGGCAAGGTATTTATTTTTATCTAGTTAAATTATTGGGAAAAGTTATTGTCAGTAACGTGTGAACGCATGCTATTTTGGATGTTGGTTACACTAAATAGAAATCACAGAAAAATTCATATTTATCTGGGAGTATCACACACTGGCGGATACAAGGGGGCCGATTGGGGCGATCGCCCCTTCTAGAGCTCCGTTCGCCCCCGCTATAGCTCTAATAAAGTCAAAAGTTATACTCTAATCAAAGTAAATAGAAAATATATATAAAAAAAATCTTTTTAAAAAAGACTGCTTCTAAATCCACACTAAGAAATAAAAAATAATTTCTTCCTTCACAAAAGTTCTTACAGTTTCTCTTCATTTTATATTTTAATTAAATATTGAAATTATATAATAATTAAATGAATTAAATATTGAAATTATATTAACATTTGTGTATAAAATTTCAAAAATTTCAAGGTACAAAAAGAAAGCAAATATATATATCATAATATAGTTATCATCTGTATATTGGAAAGTTTATCGTTAAATTCAAATTCAAATTTATTTCATTAGGATGCTATAAGATTACAATCTTTTTTCTGCATCGTTAACAGAAAGTGGGTTACTACAAGGGTAAAAGGAAGCCTAAACTAAACGTAAAACTACATAAATAATATACCTGATCAAGATAATACAGGATCAAAAATTGAATTAGACTATATCTAAAGGCATACATTACAGAGTGAAACTACTAAAACAACATAAAATACAATAAAAAAAAAATAATAATAAAAAAAAAAAAAGATAAAACTAACTAATATAAATCTGAAGGAAAAACGTATATGACAAAATAAATTTGTTTAAAATTAATTACTAGCTCGTACGATTTCCTACAGGAGATCCAATAAATAAATATTAATGTTATTTCATGGTATTAGATAACTCAAATCATTCGAATAGGCTATAGAAATTCTTAATAGAATCATACTGCATATACTACTACTCTGTTTCAATCAATTATAACAACTTTTTCAAAAATTTATTAATTTATTTTAGTCTAAATAAAGCCTTAAAATTTGTTTTATCCTGCTTAGACAAAAAATGCGACAAATCTTCTATGTTCTTAATTTTTTTCTTCGGTGGCTGGAAGATAGTATTTTTAGAGTTCGAAGAACACCTTTTTCTGGTCTCATTAAGAAGTTCGCTTTAAAGATACGATCAATCTCCCGGCAGAAGTTTTATATTTCAGCTTAAAGAGATCACCTGTTCCATAAAGTAAAATCGTCACTTTTGAAAACGGAACGCTCTGAAAATTAAGCTCAGTTATTTTTCTAGCAAAACATTTGAAACCAGTTGAGTTTATTTCGATTACTCGTAAAATCACATTTCGATATTTCATGTTACTTAAAATCCTGAGCATTGATAGTGCGCTGTGTTTTCTGTATGCTTCAAATATTTGTTTAACACTGTGAACGCTATTCACTTCCTGGATTTGCGAAAGGCTCGGTTCTGAAAACTTTAGTGTAACAGACTTGTTTAGTTTGTTGTCATTCAAAAGCTGCAATGTAGATGTCGAAGTTATTCTGTTTTGGTTTTGAGAGATACATGAATCATGAATATGTATATCAGTGTTCAAGTACATATTCAACAGACAAAACAATGTGAATATGGGTTCGATTCTTTATCTTGTTCAACGCTAAGGGTTATTGATAATGTACAATGGGCATAAGAATAATTCTCAATTTTTGCTAGGTAGTCCTGAATATAAAAAAATGTTCACAATATATTTCAAAATTTTAAAACATTGCTGACGAGGTAATCACTTATTTAGCCTACTCCATTAAGTCGAACAAATGATTTGTAACTATATCCACTGATTATACTTCGCCTGATTCCTTTATTATACCTAAATTAAAAATAACAATTTCCACACACCTCTTTCACCTTGCACAAATAACTTTGTAGTTAAGTGCGCGTATTTTTAACTATGAAGTTATTAGCAAGATCTGCGCATCGAAGATAATTTGTTAGCGCTATAAGTACTTTACCAGTTTCCGTCATTACGCCCGACTTACAAATTGAAGTTTTGTCGATCAAGTTCTACTTTGAAATGCACCCAATTAGTAGCAAACTGATTGATACAGAGTGTAACTGTACTTCATTGTTCGAGGATGCAAGTATTTTTATTAATTTTACGATATTTTCCTTAAGTATAGGAAAGTGCGTGTAATACTATACAATCTCTTTCTAAAGAATATGTACGAAATATTCCTAATTTTTCCATTTTATATTATCAAAAAAAATTCACATTTCATAAAAACTACGAAGCAAGCTTCCACAATCGTAAATATACGTGCGTTCCTTTCTTACGGAAGGCTTTATAGATTTTTAAAATATGTTTCGTTAAAATGCATTATAAATCCTACAAAAATCCTAAAGATTTTAAGTAATTTTGTCCAATACTACGAAAATCTTTCAAATCGAGAATTTATGACAGCTTTTTTCAATACTTTCTTATATTATTGCTTAAAATTTTGTACAGGTGTATTAAACTTTTGTATTGCTTCAAATTCACTCAATATTATATATTATATTTCACCACTCTATGTATGATATAACAATACTAACAATGAGCTCATGATTTTATAAATGTAACCTGTATCCAAGAAATAGACGAGGTGTGAACAAAAAATTCAGTGACATTTTCAGTGGCATTTTTATAGCAACAACTTCTGGCGCCATATCCATTTGAAGCTATCCGTCTGATAGCCTGATTCTTTCAGAAAGTCAGTGTTTAGGTTAAAAAGTTGTGACTGGTCAGTCGGCTTTCAGAGTAGGAAGAGTAATGATTTCGAACAATGTGTTAATATTACATTTTGTTTTAATTGGAAGAAAGTACCAAGACACGTATAAATTGTTAAAATCAGTGTATAGTGATAATGTAGTGTCTCTGAAGACTGTCTTTAAATGATATGAGCGATTTAAAAGCGAAAATGAGTGGGTTGAAGACGAGCAATGGTCGGGACATCCTTGTACCTCAAAAACGGAGTCGTTCAAACAGGCGATTGACTATTCAAGAGCTTGGAGGAGAATTGAACATCTCGCCTGAGTCCGTGATAAGCCAGAGGAAAGGTTCAATGGCTTCCTCTTTCATCACGACAATGCTCCATGCCACTCCTCGATCTCGATACGCGAGTTCTTTGAAAAACAAAATAATAATAAATCCTCTCTGTCCCCATCCACCATAACTCTCCGAATTTAACACCATGCGACTTTTGGCTCTAAACAAAAATAAAAACTGCACTAGAATGAAAACGTTTGACACCTTTTTCGACGACCGAGCAGCTGAAGGCCCTTTCGAAAGAACCCTTCCAGAAACGCTTCCAATCACGGAATCAACGGTGCGATAAGTGAATCGCTAGTCAAGGAGAGTATCTACATTTAAAGAGAATAATTCGAATTTGAAGTAAACTTATTACCTTTTTTGTACTAGAAGGAAAACGTTTGACACCTTTTTCGACGACCGAGCAGCTGAAAGCCCTTTCGAAAGAACCCTTCCAGAAACACTTCCAATCACGGAATCAACGTTGCGATAAGTGAATCGCTAGCCAAGGAGAGTATCTACATTTAAAGAGAATAATTCGAATTTGAAGTAAATTTATTACCTTTTTTGTAATCAAACCCTTCACCGTATTTTTTAAATCATACCTCGTAATATAAGTAATTAGTTTCTTTCTTATTTCCACTTATAATTTTAAAATTTTTTAACCCCCGCACCTAGAACAAATGTCTGGATCCGCTCTTGGTATCACATTTGGTACAGAGAAATAGTCAATTAATTAATCTGTTAGATTAATCCATAATTGACAGTATCTAATCAATTTTTCTTTCAGCAATAGTTTGTAGAATTAAGTAGTAAGGACCTAAAAGAATTGAAGTGTAATTTAAATCAGTTATTAATATTAAGCAATTTGAACAAAACTTGAACATTAACGATGATATAAATTTGGATTAATTAAATTAGAGAATTGCAGCCAGATTCGATCTTGAAATAATTTTATTTAATAATTAATTTTTTTAGTATAGTAAAAATATTCAAAGGAACAAAGGCATTAATGAATGAACAACCAAACGATAATTTTCATTTACCGCTACACTACCGCCACCTAAATGTCATTGTGACCCATTTTCGTTTCTCAGTTCAATTTTTCTCGTTGATTGACAGCAGACAATAGGTATTGGTATCGTGACAGCTAATGGAACCTACACTTTGCTAGAGCCCACGCGCTATAGCTCCAGTTTGGATTTACATGCAATCACTCTGCTTGATCCCACACGCTACAGCCATATATTATTATTATTTTCTACAAATTTAATTAATTAATTGTTTATCTTCTCGGTACCAGTGTCAATCTGGTTACTAGGTATTATTACA
This sequence comes from Dioctria rufipes, assembly GCA_963924295.1. Taxonomy (NCBI): domain Eukaryota; kingdom Metazoa; phylum Arthropoda; class Insecta; order Diptera; family Asilidae; genus Dioctria; species Dioctria rufipes. The sequence goes on from OZ002740.1 coordinate 240,931,452, forward strand.
GGTCGATCAACCAAAGGTCAACCGTCTGACATGAAGTCGGCTGAGGTAATTCCACCGCATAACATTTGACCAATTTCTGCTGAAGACACATCAATTCAACCTTAGGCTTCTTGTAACAGGAAGAAACCATTCATCCACCCAGTCCGTAACGGACTCCGGTCTAAAGACCCTGCAATATTCAACATACATTACAGAGATATATTAAATCAGTAAAACAACAGGCACCCCAACTGCATTAGTAAAGCAACAGCCACCCCAACAACATTGGTAAAGCAACAGCCACCCCAACTGGCATGCACTAAAATCCTTGTTATCCTTTTCTATTGCGGTAACTCTGCATTCCTAGACTGCTTTTTACGTTCGATGACAGCTTTCCTCGCTAATACCGATCTTTTTCGACATTCTGCGCATGCATTTTATATTGTTGTGCTGAATTCGGCAACACACCATGTTAAAGATTCCCGGACTGTCACCTCATGGTTTGACATCACTTGTTCCCAACTAACGAAAACGTTTGACGTCATCATATACTGCTTAGCTTTTTGTTCCAGTCATGTAGATAATTTCATTGGTCTTGATACACTGCTTATGCAATGGTATTTTCGTGAGTTAACTACTTACAGTCTTTACTTTATACAGAAATAGTTTTTAACAAATTTTCTTTCACTTTTTAATTAATACCACAAGATTGAAAAAGGAAAAACGGCGTTTGACAGCTGAAAGTTTGTCATATTGTATCTCTTTCTTCAATATATTCTGTCCTACTTTATGAACCTCTAAAAAAGCCGCGCTCTTGCACACGAATTTTACAGGTACCAGTACTTTCTGTATTCTCTATGTTCTAAGGTTAATATTATCGCAAAATACATTTCGTTCATTGGGTCATTGTTACTCGTATTCCTTTTTTCCAATAACCGTGTACATAACTGGCTTTTAAGTCAATGTTCTTCCAAAAATATTTATTGGTTACCTACTTAGTACAGTAGAGTAAAATAAGTTTCCATAATAAAATTCGATTTACTCTCTTGTTGATGTAGATATAAATTAATTACTACTGTTCTTGCTATGAAGAGCCGTGAATTGACACTGCTGCGATTAACACGGGAGAGAACATCTAATATTAGAAAGCCAATTTTGTAATGAAAGAGACTCCTACGAATTTGGTCCCAATCATCGTGATAAAACAGCTAGACTTACATATGTAATTGATGTTATTTATATAGATTAAGTAATGGGGAATCAATTTTTTATCATATGTCTCAAAAGACTTGAGTACTGAAAACTCAGCTTCTAATTTAATTTCGAATAACACTTCTATGATAATAACCGATATCGGTGAGGAGGGTACGCATTGTTCATTATTTCTTTAGACAACTAAGTAAATATGCTTTGCTTTCATAATTTGCTTCAGTAATACAGTCGAACCAAGTATTTTTCATTTAAATAATGCAACAAACGATAAAGACTTTTCTGGGACAGAATTAATATAAACCGCCAGAGAATAGCTCATCTTCTTCTGACAGTGATAGTATTCAATATCCTAAATTTAAAGAGCTTCCCACCATCATCAAATAAGGGGGGAAAAAGGAAACGTCACCCACAGTAGTGGAAAAAATTTCGTGTAGAAATGTTGAAAAATTCAGGAGAGGAATATGTATAGAACGGGTAAGATTGCGCAAGAAAAATCTATGGGGCCGCCGTATAATTATCGTCTCTCTGGTTTTTCGAAGTTTCCATACTTTAAAATCACTGAAATATTTGAAATGCTCCGAGCATTAGTGTCACTGCAAATGCGCGACTTCTTGAGTTCTCATATTGCTTCTCTAGAGCTCACGTATCGTCATATAAATATAAAAATGCCGCAAGGAAATCAAATTGTCCATTTGCTGTACTTGATGAAGGAAAACATCTTTTAATTAATACTTTGGGAATAATTCAAAGAATAATTCGAATACTCACAGTGGGTAACGTCAGTGGCGCAGGAGTTATCTCAGAAGATAAACGCGGGAAACAATATAAATATACAAAACTGGATAAGGAAATTGTCAACTCTGTACGGAATCATATAAATTCTGTTCCAAGGATAGAGAGTTGCTATTTAAGAGTGACCAATAGCGGAGAGCTTGTCGGCGATGGATTGGCAATTGCTGAAATGCACAGAAATGTAGAGGCGCATTTTTAACACTGTATTTAACATTTGGTTTTTTGTATCCAAAAAAGATGCTACAGGGGAAGGTAAAATCAAATCTTCAGCATGTTTTTATAAGTCAAAATTGAGTTGTTACAACTCTATGGTACGGTACCTATCTAATTTACTAATGACTTATAAAAACTAGTCACTAATTATATTTTAGAAACAGATGCAAAAAGTCATACTACAACTTACATCTTCTGGCACGAGTGATTGGTTAACCGAGGGTTACGCTTTTTTAAATTCTCAAAATCAACCAGATTGAGACATAATGTCCTATTCTAACAATTGCTGCCGTCAGCAAAAAAACCAGGCAGAATATTGTGTTAATTATTGTCCAATAAATAAATAGCCTTATATCATTCTTTTTTGCAGATTCATCGTGGCTATGTATTATTACGCTGTCACAATATTTTCAATAAAATCAGTGACCCACAAGTTTCTGATTCGAGACCATACGCAAAACGATGAAGATGTGGCTCATTCCATTATTGAGAAGTCCATTAAGAGGGGGGAAAAGTCTGGGCCTATTTACATGCCCCATCAAGATATTTCACTTTAACAATAATAATAAAGAACAAGGCGTTTGATTGGTTTTCTGACATATTTATTTGATTTGAAATTTTCGACTACTTAAGCCCGATGTTATACAAGAACTGAACTCGTTTCACATTGGTTTAGTACTAAATACATGCATAGTGTACTGTTTCTATTTACTACGATCTACAACTATGTTTCTTACTTTATTTTACAAGGTGTATATTAAGTTAGATTAAATGAATAAAATGCAATGAAATATGAATTAAATAGTCCTGACTTTCCACCGTGAATAAAACAAATTACAATGATTCGTATGATATAAGATCACTTGCCGATGGAGTAGAATTAAATACTTAAAAGGTTTCTAGGTCATTGTGAAGTTTAGAATAGAATTTTGGAATTTGTTGTGATAGATATCTTAGGAACTCATTTATAAAATTAAATTCAATGCAAATGAACAAAACCCATTTCCTACTAATTAGATTAATATAATGCTCACAAACGTTTATTTATACTATATACATAAAGTAGGGGAGCCTGTTGCCGTTGCCCGGTGATAATATAGATACCTAGATGGGTGGGGGTGGGATTGGTGTCGTTACTATCTGACTCGATCGCGGAATTCCATACTCTATCGTTTCACTCTGTGTGTGTGTGTGTGTGTGCCCCCGCGTCTGTGTGTGCACGCCTGCGTCTGTGTGTGTGTGTGCGTGTTCGTTTACGAGTGTGCGTGCATACATTCATATGTGTGGGAGAGTGTAGCCCTTTAGGTTGACGCGTTTTCAGGCAGTCACCAAATACATAGTAAAACATGAAATTTTTTATGGCAACCCTACGAAGGAGTTGCCCGTTTGGTCTCATTTCTGAACTGTATTTGCAATTGTTATGAAAACGCCGTGTACAAAATATAAGCTCTCCACCTCGATGCGTTCTCAGGCAGCTACCAAGTGTATAGTGACAAACGAAAGTTTTGCATGGCAACGCCAAGAAGGGGTAACCCAATTTAGCCCATTTTGAAATTTTATGTACCATTTCTATGAAAACGCCAGGTAGCAAATTTTTTGCATGGCAACCCTATGAAGAAGTTGTATGGGAACATAAAGAAGCGGTCTCCCGATTGAGACTATTTTTGTAATTTTATTTACTATTGCCATGAAAACACCATGTACCAAATTTTAGTTCTCCACGTCACGTCGACTCGTTCTCAAGTAGTGCCCAAACATATAGTGAAAAACGAAATTTGTGTATGGCAACCCTACGAAGGAAATGGCCAACTTGTGCCTTTTTTCAACTTAAATATTCATTATTTGTAAAAACGCCGTGTATAAAATTTCAGCTCCCCACGTTGCTTCGTTCACAGGCAGTCTCCAAATATAGCTTTTGCTATATACCGGAGAATCCAAACTAATGCCTTTTTAAACAAATACAAATATATAGTGAAAAACTAAAATTTTACATGGCAACACCGAAAAGGTGTCATCCGATTTGGTCCATTTTCTCCACGTCGACGTGTTCTCAGACAGTTTCCAAATACATAGTGGAAAATCAAAATTTTGTACTGCAACACCAAGAAGGGCTTGCCCGATTTAGTCTGCTTTTTTAAGTTTTATTTGTTATTGCTATGAGAACACCGCATACCAAATTTCAGATCTCTACGTGCACTCGTTGTCAGACAGTGTCCAAATATATACAAAAAAAAAAAAAAACAAATATTTGTATGGCAACCCTACGAAGGAGTTGCCCGATTTACTGCATTTTTGAACGTGTATTTTCAATTTTTATGGAAACGCTGCGTACAAAATTTCAGCTTTCCACATCTACGCGTTGTCAGGCAGTTTTTTACGTTTCGACAACAGCACCACATATCGTGTCCAAAACTATCCTATCTTTCAAACTGGAACCAACCAAACACATTCACAAAATTTCATTGAAATAGGTTGGTGGTTTCGGAAATTATCGTGTACAAACGCAGTGACACTGGATTTTTATATATTAATGGATTTTTATATATTAACAATAAACTATAAATTTAAAAATGATTTCTTTCGTCAATATTTTTGGATGGGTGCAGTGCCCATTTTACTAATAAGTTTCCTAGCAATCATCTATTTAACTACATTTAAGCTCATTGCTATCAAAAAATTTAATTACTCTAAGTTTCTTGTTTTTGAAATATTTTATGCAATGAATAAATATCTAGTTTCTGCACTGCTCCTATTTGCTCAGATCTCGTACAAAAATAACGCTGCCACAAACCAACTCATATAAATCATGTTCGTAATTATTGTAGTTATGGATATTAATTTGGATATTTTGCTTTTACCCATAATAACCGCCCCATTGAACTTTTCCTCAAAATTGTGATATCAGCAGGTGTGTGTTTATTCTATCATAAGACTTCAAAGCAAATAAAGAAAAGAATATGGTTATCACATATTTGCTCCGTGATGTCAAATAACCTATCTTGATTTCAAAGGCAATTGGTAAATATCTTGAGAAGACTCTACGGACGTATAAGGCATCATTACGTAGGAGTGTTTGCATGTGTGTTCTTTGAAAATTACAAAACTTTAATATGAATAGAAATTGCACGGAAATATTATTTTACAATTATGGAGTGTTAATTGTGAACTACTTATAACTGAAAGACAATTCGTACACAATTTCATAATTAAATTTCAGCACTTCTCTAGCCAGTTCGTGCAATATTTCGGTAATTATGTTAACATTAATTCTCAATTAATTCTCCGTTTTAGCGGCCAAACACAGCTCTGCCAATTTCATGAGTTGTGCACAAACTATATTGTTAGGCGACTTTCCTAATCCAATCCAAACAAATTAAAATTATTTTTACCACGTTCAATAATGTCATTTAATTTAAATTAAAATTCAATTGCGAAATTCTTTTTAAATAAAGAATACCTTCCGAAACCTCATATTTCAAGACAGATATTTAGTTTTGTATGGTCCATGGACAAAGCCATATATTGGATTTCAGTTCTATGTACGGATACCCTTTATTTATATCGCTCGCACCACAATCACCACCACTACTATACTATACTATACTTGAGCTAAGAAGTTACAATAAAAAGAAAAGACCTGAAAAGCGATTTTTCCAAGTCCATTTGAACGTTCCACTCAAATATCTATTCCACCCTGGTGAATAGCACACTGAACGTGGCCAAGGAGAGATAAATATTGCTGTGCTGTGCTTTCAACTTGCACTAATAAGCTATTTAGTCGGGGCCTTCCTGTGTCCACAATGTGATTATAATTCATGACATGACCGGGCAACTCGGGTCTTCTGTCTTCCTTCCTTGACTTTCGATATTGACTTTTTATTTTTCTTCGCCTTTTCGCCTAGTAAACCTCCTTTCCACCACCGCCGGCATAAGAATCCAACTGTATGGATGGGCGCGCTTGCTTTGAAATATTTGATTTCTCAAATTATTTCTTTCTTTCCGAGTTGGATTTTATTTGAAAATGTAGAAACGAAATACTCCGATGGCAAAATGTCCGAGAACATTTTAGCCAATAAATGGACCTCTAGATTTACCAGACTGACAGAAATACAAGATCTTATGGAATTACATCGAAATTAAATTCAAAACTGTTTAAAGGCATTTATTGAAGGTTTACATGGGTTATATGCACCTTCTTACTTGTACAATACAATACTTTATTTTTCCCAGGTATTTCCAAGTAACCGACTGCGAGTTTCACTAGATCTTTCCTCATTTTCTAACATTACTTCCCAACTGTAAAGTTAGTTGCATAAATAGATAATCCCTAGTTGTATCATATGCTAAAAAAAAAGTTTTCAAAAATGTAAACTTATAAGAACCATGCATGTATACTATAAAGCTGAATATTGGGTAAATCAATTCTATTAGTCGTGACGAATTGTATGGATTTCGGGAACTTAAGCACTAAGTAAAAGCATTTCAAACTAGTTAGTCTATACTTTCATCTTTTAGGAGTAATATTAATATTATATGTTGCACATTTTATTATTGTCACTGAGTAGATCCACAAAAGCTGGGTTTTGTCCAATGATGGGATTTCCCTGCAAAATTATGTCACAAAATTTCAGGATAAAAGTTATCAAAATGACTACAGATGAAAATAAAATGAATGCAAATTTGAAAAACAAGAAATTGGCTCCAGATATTCATTCTTTTGAGTTATTATTATGTGAATTAAAATCTATTCATCACAAAATCAATATTGTGGAGGACCAGCACAATATGGAATATATGGGTCAGTTGGCTGAAATTTTGCATAAACGTATTTAAAAAAATTCCGTGTATAGGGATTTTCGGGCTGGACGGTCAGGAGGAAAATTTCTTACAAGCTAAAGAGGTGTTTTTTCTCCTGACCGTCTAGCCCGAAAATTCCAATACATGGAAATTTAAAGAAAACGGTCATTATACTCATATCTTATTTAAAAAATGTACAATATACGTAAAAACAATAAATCCACTAAATCAGAAAACAGTTAACTATTCAGTTTCCAATATAATGCATTTCGAGTAGTTTTATCACATGATTCTTCATAACTTCAACAACCAAAATAGACCGCAGCTAGTTCTTCCATTTATGAAAATTCTGGGTACTAGTGTACGTGAGGAGGGGTGCCGGTTTTAATAGACAACTCAGTTTTGTTAATTCAATATACAAAATTTTATTTATTATGTGCTAATTTAAGTTCTTAAGCCTAATATCACAAAATTCATAACACAACTTATAACTAGATACTTCAAAAGTTCATTAAAATTCAATATATAAATAATTAAAATTCATTTTAAAAATTCGTAAACGTGGCAGTGTAGCTGCGGTTCCGTGCACGGTTTTTTGCCTAATTCTCTTCTGTAAAGAAAAAGAATATATGTAAATTTAATTCGCCTTGAAAGCGTGAATAAAATTGTATAGTACCGAAAGTGGCGTATATTGCTACATGTGGGCAGTAGAATTGTTCACATAGAATTTATGTGGTTGACAGGGATAGCAACTTGTATTGCTGCTATGTGTGAGTGGAGAGGATGTAGAAAATCTGTCCTGCTACTAGCGTTTTTGGTGTGTTGTTACGAGAGGATACGCCGGTAGCAGCAATTATGACGTTTGTTAGGTGTGTACCTTTACCTTGCAGCAAATTGGAATGCTGCTGCATGTGGGAGTGTAGTACTGGCACTTTTGACGCTTTCATCTTGTGTGCTTTTATGAGTGCAGTGAATTGGAATGCTGCTACGTGTGGGAATGGATATTGTAGCACTTGTGACGTTTTATCTTGTGCGTTTTTATGAGTGCAGCGAATTTTAATGCTGCTACATGTGGGAGTGGATATTGCAGCAATTGCAACGTTTTGTCATGTGCTCTTATGGCTGCAGCAAATTGCAGCGCTGCTAACTGTGGGATTGGATAATTTCAAATTTTGTCAGAATTAACTTCTCTCTTTATGTGCTGCAGAGTTAACCTCTGGTATAAAACCAGGACTAACTTTTGTATAAGGTTAACATACATTTTCAAATGTTCACCTTGTGCAATACTTAGGATTAACTTCTAGTCGAGATAATTTTAGTCAACCTCAATTTTATTATGTCGAGAATCACGTTCTGCATGGGATTGAGTTAACCTCAATTTAGTGTGTCTAGAATTAACTTCTGTGTAAGGATTGAGTTAAGCTCAAATATTTGGATAGCCAGAATTAACTTCTGTTTTAGGATTGAGGCAGCCTCAAGTATTTTGAATAGCCAGAATTAACTTCTGTTTTAGAAGTCAACGTCAAGTTGTGGACTTAGAATTAACTACTATATTGGAATTTAGAATTAACTTCTGATTTGGATTGGGATTATGCTCAGAACAGACTCCAAGGCTTAGAACTTGATCAGGAGGGAGATTCTGATCTTTTGTCGTACTATTTAGTCGTGAATTTTGACATATTTTGTCGTACTTTTTCTTTTAACACAGTTTATTTTGCGTCTTCACTATTATCTACCACAAAATGAATTTTCGGTGAACAAACGTCAAAAAACACGACTAAATATACGACAAATTAGTCAACTGCTCCCAGAGGTTGTGACAAAAATTTTTCATTAGTAAATGGAAAGTCTACACCTATGTAATTAGAGTATTACAAGTGCTTAAATTCCAAATATTATTTTGAATTTGGAATGTGAAGTGTCATTTTCAGTTCATTCTACGCCATGCAAGGGTTGCTGGCCTGAATAAAAACACGAAAAAATCAGTAGAAAAGTTCATTTCATTTAGTCGTATATTTTGAAATTCAAGTACGCCAAAAGATCAGAATCACCCTCCAGGTCAACTCTTATTTGGAAATGGGTGATTACACTAAGGCTCCCCGCTTTTTTATAACTTCTGAGTGAGATCGTGTGGTGTACTCCTCATGGTGCTGCCCTGATAGCGCATGTGTCAACTGCTATGGTGAAAAAGCTTTGACTGGTGTAATGTCAGTTTGATGACAAGGTGAAAATGTAAAAAATTATAAATTTTGATTAGTTTCTAATAATATTTGGTTCTTTCTAGATTATGAAAATCATCGAAGGACTTTTGTGATGTCTATAGGAGGAAATTAGAGGGTAGAGGAGATTTAGTTATTTAGATAAGTGTTGAATTTCATTCCTTTTTGAATTGATTCTTTGTGTATTTTGTTGTTTAGTTTTAGTAATTAATAAGGCTTGAAGCATCTAGGGATTTATAGTTCGATGGTGGACCGAACAATATATAATAGGTAATAATATTGTGCACGAAATGAAATAAAATTTACAACTTAGATAAGCTTAGCTAACTGTCAAAATTCTAGTAGAAGTTGAAAAAAGTTTTTGTTGTTGCATTTTATAATAATTACGACAGGATAATTTTATCTCAAAATATAATATTATTAACTGTTTCTAAGTCTACAAAAGTTATCCTTTCCAAATATGTTTCATACAATAGCAATTTTTTTTCTAATGCTAATGCTCAAAATCTAACTATGAAGGTATAAAATTTGGTAATCAAAATTTGAAGAATTGCCATAATGTCAGTATCTATCATAATATAGGTTTGATTTACTTCGTGTATTAAGTAGAGCTCCAACCTTAACACTTGATATAAAATTCGTATAAATTCTTTTGGAAGAATGCTTACGTTTTCGCCGCAGTAACTTGTTACACATCAGACTTACAAAAAAAGTGTTTATACAAAAAATATAAGGAATTTAGTCCTCTTCCAATTTGTATTTTTGAGGAATTATTATGAAAAAACCAATTTTTGTACCTTTAATTCATGATGGCGGCGTACCGCGCAGACCCCCTCCAAGGGTGAAAACTTAAAATTTTCATCGGGGCCCGAATTTAAGTAACATATAGAAATCATATCTACCACACCTTTTGTAGGACAATGGTCTTATTTAGTACCTATTGACTGGACTAATATTGGAGAGGCCTGCAGTTACCTGACCTCAAACCAATTGAAAATATTTTGGGCGGATATTAAGAAAAGTATTTCAATACACAAACCAATAAGCAAAACTGATCTTTGGAGTGCAACTAAAGCTGTCTAGAATGCATTATCAGTTGAGAGGTGCCCGCAATTAGTTGATTTCAAAGACGCTGTATAGCAGTTATTGCTAACAAACAACATGCAACCAAATATTAATTTTAATTTAATTTAGTTTTATAATTATAATTTATCATTTAACACAGTAATTTCAAAGAGGTTGTAATTTTTTTTTTATTGATTTTCTGTATGGTGCTATTATTTTGAACGGCCAAATTCTGATTTTCCTTTACAAAATATTTTTAATTTTTAAAAGATTGAGTTAATAAAATTTTGATTTGCATTTCCTCGAAGGAGAGTTAGTGCTGCGCGATGTTTATTAATGTTTTTGAAACATCGATGTTTCGTACACGAATACGATATTTTCAAACCGCTGTGGTAACATTCCAACATCGAATGACATCGCTGTTATCTTTCGATGTTCGGAAATTACATTCTACACGCCACTGATATGTATAACATAGACTGCTTAATTTTATATTACATTACAAGTTCAAAAAACTCCAAATACATTCCATATTATTACTTTTGTTGGAAGCTTGTCTTATATCGGGTCCGCCATCTAACGTTTTTTTTTTTTTCAACTAGTGCTTATTTCGTGAATGGTAACACTTAGCTCATGTCTGATTTGACAGATAATTAGTTTTATTCTTCCGCTGAACGAATATGGTTGTGTATACGCTTGAACAACGCTGGGAAATATTGCCTGCGATCGACTTACAGAAGATGCCGATTTTGCCAAAAAAATCATCTTTTCGGATGAAGCTCATTTTGATCTTGGCGGGTATGTAAACAAGCAAAATTGTCGCATTTGGGGCACAGAAAACCCGCACGCATACATTGAAAAGCCGATACACCCAAAACGAGTCACTGTTTGGTGCGGATTTTGGTCCAGAGGCATAATTGGGCCATTTTTCTTCGAAAATGAGCAAGGAGTGGCCGTTACAGTCAATGGCAATCGTTATCGGGCCATGTTGAACGAAAATTGAAGAGGAGGATATTGGCAACATTTGGTTTCAACAGGACGGCGCTACGTGCCACACAGCCGAAGCTACACTCGATGTTTTACGCCCTGTTTCAAAAAAATAAAAGTTATTTGGCGGACCCTATATATCAATAATGCCACAACGCAATTTTTAAAGAAATAAAATTTAGCAATTTTTGCTTACCCAACCCTAAAAGTATGTATGAGCGACAGAGAAAAGATTACAGATATTATATTGCTATCTATTTCTACTCTATATATTCATTTGGAAATCCACTGAACTACGATGGATTTCATATACAGTAGAGCTTGTTATTTCACGTGATCACGGGTACACGTAGATACGTGATACGTGAAATTAAGTACACGTGTTTTTATTTATTTTTATTTCAAAACTTAACGCAGTATGACAGCGTTGTGTGCAAAATAAACATACTATTCATTCCAAATAAGAGTTAGAAACTTATTTTTACATCAAGGTAAAGAATATAATTATGTAGTCACCTGTTTTGGTATAAAAAACTTTGATTTCGACATTTTCTGGCAATAGACACCTTCTTTTTGGAGTTACAATATTTCCACTCGTGGAAGCAACGCTCTGCGCTAGTAGATTTCGCCAGAATAGCCAAATATTTGTTTGTCAGCATTGATATATCTGGACATTTCTTCTCGCCTAATTTCCACCATTCATATGAGTCTAAATCGAATTGATTTGGGGGTCTGCAACATAGTCTTCAAACTGAATAGAAAGATCATTTTTCCTAAGTGAATTTTCTTGAAAAATAAATTCAATTGCGGAATTTTCTGAGATTAAAGCACATCTTCAATTTAGTTGTAACGCTTAGTTTAAAAGCAGCGTTAAAAGTATCGGCTTCGCTAATTATTTGGAAGAGATTTTTCAAAATTTTAGATATTACTGGTATAACCATGGATAGAGAAGACGTATTCTCGCCACAGAGTAGTGTTGTAACAATCCCAAGTGGTTTTAAGACTTTTATAACTTTCCAATTGTTTCCCTTTCTCGTTCTCCGATTTCTAGCTTTTGTTCAATAGCGCTAGATGTCGTGCTCCGATGAGAGAGCTGGTTATTGGATTTCTATGCTTCAGTAGTCTTTCTAGCATGAAATAGCGGAGTTTCATATGGTTTTACAACTCTGCAAGAGTGTTTCTATCGATAAACCTAGTTTCTCTTGCTGTTGTAAAGCATTTTTGACTACATTGGAATGCTTAAACTGACAAGCAATCCTACTTCCTTTTTCTATTACATGTTCTATTATATTCTGTGTAGTTAATACTTTATTGTTATTAATTTAAATGGTATGAGCCGCACTTTTCAATGAGTTATTTGCATTCACAATATTCGGAGCATTATCCGTCACAACTCCAATAGCTTTGGTGTCAATTTTCCATTCGTGATAAATTTCAGCAATGAAATAAGTACCTACAATTGTAAGCCATGTGGTGTATTACAATTTTTTTAGGTCTTGAGGTAAATCAGTTTTCCAGTAGGATTCTTGACATCGTGACGACTAACAGTCTCAAGGACAACTCACAGTAGGAGATTTCTTGTCAGAAAGTTATTATTTTCAAATATGTACATTATTATATTGCAGATGATATTAAAATAAGTGTAAACACAAGCAATTCACATAAACAAACCATAAAAGTGCATATAATATTTATAACTTAATGACTTTTTACGCGCAAAGTATGTTAACCTACTTTTCGTTTTCCAGGTGTTACAAATGGAATGACAAACTTAGTATAATCTATGATTTCATATAGGGTAAAAAAGTAGGTTATGCATATTTTGTTTTATAATTTTTTGCAGAATGAATAGTCGAGGTTTTTGTGGCCGCATTACATACTTTTTTTTACACCTTACCTCACTTTCCGGATTTCAAATAAAACAAGAAAAAAGCTATAATTGGTCTAAGAACAATTCGTACGATACCCTCTAGATGAATGCCAGAATCTAATTTCTTATGGTCACCCCTCAGGGGCGATTTAATTATTAAAGTTGTTCTGCTAATCTATTTCAGGAATGGTTCGTCGGACAGTAAAAATTATTACAACCAATTTCATAAGATCTTATATTCTAAACAACCTTTCAGTAAAATAAAAACGTCTAGGATTGTTCGTTTTCAGAGCTACTTAAAAAATCCATTTGTGAATGGCAATATCAGGTTTGCCCGACTTAGGGCGGATCCGAATCCAAGTCTTCGTCTTCGTCTTGTTAGTACAGATAGTGACGTAACATCGAGTCAAACTCCATCCGAATCCATGCCTATGCCACCGAGCTTTGCTACTTTGTATAACAGTTTAGACATTTGGTTAGCTTGATCATCGAGTCAAGGTTCGAGTTGACTATTTTAAATAGACAACATATTTTGAGGTTATATTTATTCGCTGGCTATCGAGATCAAGCTAAGCAAACGAATTCGGACAGGTTAGCTTCTTCTTGAGCTTGATTGAATTTATTTTGACATTATGGTGGACGCGGAAAAAGTGAAGTGTATATATTGCGCATGCTTTTTACAGTTGTAGTAATTATTATAATATGATTATCTGTTTTAGGTACAAAAGAACTTGTACTTAAATTAATAAAAGCACGGGAGGAGGATTGTAGGCACCTATTTAAAGCAAAATCATTCAACAATCAGGCGGCATGGAAGTACGAGTGCTGGATACTGATTTGGTTCATACGTCACAATCTTGCATTTGAAATCGAATCAATATTTACACAAAAATTTTCATATTCGTCTTCATCGTCATCTTCTAAAATTGAATTGCTATTTGCCCAAAACCGGGTAGCAATGCTGTTAACCCGACTGTTCAGAAGGTATGTATATATCCATCAATAAGATGAATTTCATGCTTGGTGTGCACTTAAAGGAAGAAGAAGAGTAAACTATTTGCGAAAATGTCAAATGTGTTGTGGAGTGTGTAGTGTAAATTTCGGGAATTTTAAAGTTAAATATCTCATAAAATATAAGTTACCGTTCAAAATTATTGTGATATTCGTTATTTGTGAGTTAATTAGAATGAGTGAGCAAAGTTTGACGAAAATCGGAGAATGGCCGCAGATGTTAAGTAGTTCTGTTAATCTTGCCATCATCGCTATTGGTGATGCTAATGATCGATGGGGGTGCTGTTTGCAATAATAACAATGGCACCGTAGAAAGTATTAAGAACTGATGATAAATAAACATGTGTTTAGACAGAAATTTGCGCTTAGTGCAAAGACGAGTTTTCTAATAAAATTTATTAAATTTACGGAGTTATAACTACTTTTAAATGGCAACCAAACATATAGCTGTTTGTATTACATAGGTATTACGACTACTTTCAATATTGCAATAATTCTCTTGAAACAAACAACGCTTTGAGATAGAGTTAGATTGGCTTTTTTGACTCAGGGCCAGCGTCACGTTCGACGAGTTAGAAAAGATGTGCTGCCAGAACGAATAGATATTTGTCATTTTTGTTTTTGAACTTAATATTATAAATTAGTTGGTGGCAATCAAGTACACCACCAACCACGAACGCGTTTAAAAAAATGTTCAATTAACTTACCGCTTTAAAACGTACTTTCTTTAGAAGTTCTAATTTTTACCAGCAAGCGACGCATCTTTATGTAGCCAGCTTTAATTCAAATTTTACGGTGCACTTGTTTTCTATTTTCACTATTAAGTTAAAAACTTGAACTTCGAGTTGGACCGCCGGTGGCGGCATCGCATTTTTGTTAAATTGAATACATATTATAATCACTGATCTTGTTGATTAATACATTATTATATGTATTAATTATTTATTTATTTTTATATAAGTTAAACAGAAATATAAAAAACTGTCGCCATAAAATATGTGACGCCCGAGGCGAACCGCTAAAATTTCGGTATGAACCATAGAGCCACTATTTTTTTTATCTTCAATAAATTAATCGTAATTTCCTAAATAATTGCAATTTATAATTGGATACGATTTTAAATGTATTGTACGTGTATTGACATCTGAAACTGACAGGAAATTTACATACAAAATAACCCTTTTACCAGCCTATTATTCGTACATTTTCTCTACTTACAAATTTCAATGCAGTTTCAATGATATTTTTACTTCAAAAAATACTTTATTATATTTAAAACATTTCTGATGTGGGAATCTTTCAAGTGAATTTTTTTTAAAAATTTTCAATTTTTCACAAAAAAAAAACAAGACCAAATTGTGAGCCAAACTCGCACACGAAAGGTTCCATACCATCGTACAAGACTTAACACAGTGTGCAAAACCACGTTTCTTTACTTTTTAACTTTATTTTATTTTTATTATTTATTATTATAGCAGCTATAGTATTACTCAGTCCTTGTGTCTACCTATTACGGCTCAAGAAATGCAACCATGTAACAGACAGACCGACGGAAAGCAGTCCCGTTTGCCCCTTACCCCGGCGGTGCGCCTATGTTTAGCAAAACTAGTTTTATTTCTGTATAATACCGTAAAGTATTAATTGTTCCAGCGTAAAAGGTTTGTAAGAAAAACCTCATATAACTCTTAATCGCGTAATAATTTTCGGCAGATGAAAATGGACTAAGAGATTTCAAAAAACAAAACAAAAAAAAAAACGATAAACTGTGGGAAAAGTATGATTTTACGATTAAAGTCTAAAAGGCTAAAATCCATAAGAAGTGTACTGACACTTTTCAGAGGACTCGCATTTCCTAGAATGTGAAGTGGAAATAACTTTGGAAGACTCGAAATCAAAGAAAATCGCTTTACAGAAGAAAAAAACCTTTGAGTTGTAAGAAGAGGTGAAATAATAAGGTGAGTGGAATTACCTTAGATAAAAAGTGCTCAAGCGCACAGTTTCCCTCCAGTCGCTTTGAGTGAAGGAAATTGCAAGTTTCATTCCACAAATTGAATTTTTTAGGAAATTGAGATTTTTCTTTAAACATAAAATGAGATTTTGCTTTCATACGAACTGGAAATAAAGAATAAATGGTCTTGTTGCACAATGTTGAGGTGTGTATTCTTCTGTATCATTAAATATTTGTGTATAATTTAAATTCATCGCCCGAAGCTTTCCCTTTATTGCTTTCATTTATCTAGCGCCAATTTTTACACCCTAATTTCGTTTTTCACTACACAGGGTGTCTTGTAAGTGATATAATACCCGATTGCTATGGATAGGTTACGCTTAGACGAAAAAAAATTGAATGGGTTTTTGGGATGGGGAGGGGGGGTGGGGGTAATCCTAACGGTTTCCGAGATAACGGGACTTAAGGATATTTGGGTATGTTTTTAAGATCACCCTGTAACTTCTGAACGTGACACTCCATGACAATTATTTAAACTTTAATAGATTGACAATCGCTGGACCTTTTCACTAGTTTATATATTTTTTACCTTCTCCCCTCCGTTTTGAAGTTATGCCTCAACAAAGTCAGAATTTTGGACTTTTCATTTGGTTTTTCTTACTTAATTACTATTTTTATCAAAAAAGACGTCATCAAATTGAATTTTACATATTGGATTTAATAAGCCAAAACCTTAGCTTTAAAATAACATATCACACTCTGCACCGAAAATGTAAACCTTTTTGCGTTTTTTACACTTTTTCTTAGGCATATTCAGCGAGAATGGCTGAAATGGGTCATTTTCTTAAGATAATTGCCTACTTTCTGGCACTTATTGAACTTTAGTCATTTTCGCTTTACATGCTTAAGAAAAAGTACACGAAACGCAGAAAGGGTTACAATTTCCAATATAAAAAATTGGTATTGATGCGGTGCTTTTGATAAAAAATAGTAGTTAAATAAAAATAAAACATGTAAAATGTCCGAAATTTTATTTTTGTTGAGCTATATATTCAAAACGGCTGAAAAAATTATATAGACCATTAGAAAGGTTCGTTGATTAATCTATCGACGGAAGTTTGAACCATCATCATAGGGTGGAAGGTTCAAAAGTTACATAAAATATAAATACATACTCAAATATATTTAAGTCCTGTTATCTTAGAGACTGTTAGGATCCCCCCCCCCCCCCCCAACCAACCCCCACAAGTCTTTGCTCGTCTAATATAACCCATCCATAGCTTTCGGGTATCAGACCACTTACGGGTTACCCTGTATATTAGGACACTGCCTGAGAACGCGTCAACATAGAGTGCTGAAATTTTATACACGGTGTTTTCACAGAAATAGTAAATATAACTTAAAAAAATAGACCAAGTCGGGGAAAACCTGATGTTGCTATTCTCAAATGGATTTTTTTAAGCATGCTCTGAAAACGAACAATCCTAGACGTTTTTATTTTACTGAAAGGTTGTTTAGAATATAAAATCTTATGAAATTGGTTGTAATAATTTTTACTGTCCGACGAACCATTCCTGAAATAGATCAGCAGAACAACTTTAATAATTAAATCGCCCCTGAGGGGTGACCATAAGAAATTAGATACTGGCATTCATCTAGAGGGTATCGTACGAATTGTTCTTAGACCAATTATAGCTTTTTTCTTGTTTTATTTGAAATCCGGAAAGTGAGATAAGGTTGTAAAAAAAAGTATGTAATGCAGGCCACAAAAACCTCGACTATTCATTCTGCAAAAAATTATAAAACAAAATATGCATAACCTACTTTTTTACCCTATATGAAATCATAGATTATACTAAGTTTGTCATTCCATTTGTAACACCTAGAAAACGAAAAGTAGGTTAACATACTTTGGGCGTGAAAAGTCATTAAGTTATAAATATTATATGCTCTTTTATTGTTTATTTTGTTTTAATATCATCTGCAATATAATAATGTACATATTTGAAAATAATAACTTTCGGACAAGAAAGCTCCTACTGTGAGTTGTCCTTCAGACTGTTAGTCGTCACGATGTCAAGAATTCCCACTGGAAAACTGATTTACCTCAAGTCCTAAAAAAATAGGAGTACATCACATGGCTTACAACACAACAAGCATGAAATTCATCTTATTGATGGATATATACATACCTTCTGAACAGTCGGGTTGCCAGCATTGCTTTTTTTTATTTACTAAAGATCCACACACACATACACACAAACTGTCAGCCAGGGCCGGCAGGCAGGACACACACACACGGAGCAGAGCGGATTGCGCGTGTGTATGTGTGCGTCTGCCTGTGTGTGCGTGTGTGCTTTTTAATAAATGTTTTTCTATTTCATTCTATCTAAATGCTGCTTTTCTACACATCAATTGAATATTCGGAATGACTAACAAAACGAAATGCTGGTAACCCGACTGTTCAGAAGGTATGTATAGTATATACCCATCAATAAGATGAATTTCATGCTTGTTGTGCACTTAAAGGAAGAAGAAGAGTAAATTATTTGTGAAAATGTCAAATATGTTCTGAAATATGTAGTGTTAATTTCGGGAATTTTAAAGTTATATATCTCATAAAATATAAGTTACCGCTCAAAATTATTTTGATATTCGTCATTTGTGAGTTAATAAGATGTTAACATTAGCCAGATTAACAATACGGCTGATTTGAGAGGAGCTTGTGTTGCAACACCATTTGGTCACAAGTATAATTTCCAGTGAATTTTTTCTTGAATTTTCGTGATATATTGACTGAATCGTGCAGTATTAAGTTGTTCAACCAAACTACAAATAAAAGAAAAATTATATTAAGATCTAACAGAAAAGGCTCACCGAATCTATAACAGATTCGAGGGTTCCACGACAAGCTGGAATCAAAGAAGAGGAATTAAAGTGCGAACTCTTAAGGTATATATGTACATATAATGAATTTTTAACCTTCCAGAAGTTCCACCCCTGGCAGGAAACAAACAGTGACATCCGTCTACGGGACTGCAAGTATATGTATATAACAGTTTTCAAAAGATAAAATAAATATTTCATTTTCTAACTTTTTATTATTAAAAAATGTCATCTTAACTTTTTATAAAAATAAAAAAAACTCAAATGGACATGCTAAAAATACTCCTGATTAATTATTAATAACAGGTTTTCTTTTTCTGATTTGTTCGCTTTTAAACAAAACTGTGGGACTGCAAACTATAATATAAGGACGCAAACTTATGCGAGGGGAATTGGCGACCGACTTACGTGTACGTCTACTGCTTTCCCAGGAATATACAGCAGCTCATAGAAGTTGATTTGTTTACAACACAAATGAAAGGGAAATAATATTGGTGCGGACTCATAGACCGCGCGCCATTTCCGGAAGGTTAAATGAACTGAAAGAAAACTATTAAAATTTAAAGAATTGAACAAGTAAACAAACCAATCGAACAATAACCATATTTTGTTTACATAGCACCATACAGGCACCATTCAAACTCAAGGAACTTTATGTTTCATAACATAAAACATGAAAATATTTCAAGCACCCATGCAAACGTAGACAGCGAATCCCTTGTTTAAAATATTGGGGGATACCTAGGTCAGCAATTAACCGAAAACAACTCACCACTTTATTTAATAACCGGCCAAATTCGAGTCGGACTCGCGCACGAAGGGTTCCGTACCATCATACAAAATTTAACACTAAATATGTACTTTTTATTAATTTTTTCAAATGAGAGTAGGCGTCCTGTGAAAAAATAATAATAATAAAATAATAATTCTGTCATTAAAAAAAACGATAATGATATTAATAATGAATGAGAATAAAACGATGAAAAAACGCCGCAAAAAATCACGTTTCTTGTATGGGGGCCCCCTTTAGTTTTTAATTTCATTTAAGTTTTTTTATTTGTTGTTATACCGGTAATAGAAATACACCCTCTGTGAAAAATTGAGCTGTCTACCTATTACAATTCATGAGATACAACCTGGTGACGGGTGGACGGACGGACAGCGAAGGCTTAGTAATAGCGCAGACAAGAAATACTCAGTTACCGACGGTAGTACTAAGAAAGTGATGTATGGAAGAGCTCATAGCAAAGTTCAATAACTCACTGGTCTCGGCTAAACATATCATGGGCACGAACCAAAAATGTTTTTCAATATAGGCGAAAATTCATTTCTTTCTTATTATTTATTATTATTTCTTCAGAATTCATGTGCATTATTGGTGGCTGCGAAAGACGATTCGAATAAGTTGTGATTGTGAGTTGTGTCTGGGCAGTCTCGGCTTCGCGGAAGTTGGATTGATTTGGTTGCTTGGGCTTCTTAGCTAAACATTTTTATGGGCGTAGATCTAGGTACATCAGTGCGGGTTTTCGTCACAGGCCATTAAAAAATGTTTTCAATGGAGGAAAGAATTGATTTATTTCTTAGGTTTATTGGTGGTTATAGACGGTCCGAGCAAATTCTGTCTATCATCTTACTGGTTGATTACTTGGTGAAGAGGAGGGGGGGGGGGGGATATATGCATTAATGTTTTCAATAACTTGCATTCTATATAACACAGCAGGCCATCCCGACCCGACCCGATATTTATTTTCATATTTCACGGCTAGTCAGGCAGCCGAAATCGCTGAGAGTTCTTGCAATTATTCATTCTTTGACTGTACTTCTTAAACATACGCACTCTCGTTCTTTGCATTCCACGAACCGAATTTATTGCAGTAAGTTGAAATTTCACTGTGCACTCGCATCTTATCGTCGATTTGCATTAACTTCCTACTAATCTTCCTACTGGTATGCCGTACATTTTCCCTACTCGCAATTTTAATGCAATTTCAATGAAATTTTAGATTCAACAAATACCTACTTTACCTACTTTACCAAAAATGCAAAATCTACTTTGGATGTGGCGATTAGTGATAGCCGCTTAGGCGTTATTTTCCTAGATGTGTGATTTGTACCCATGCCAATAAATTTCGTAAAAGTTTTAATTTTGTATGCATATCAAACTATTAAAAGAAATAACTCTCGTTAATGGTAGACAAAATTTGCTCGGACCGTCTATAGCCACCAATAAACCACACGAATTCTGAAGAAATATGGTCGATTTCAATTCTAAGAAATAAATAAATTCTTTCCTCCATTGGAAACACTTTATAAAGGCCTGTGACAAAAATTCGCTCATAAAAATTGTTAGCTAAGGCCGGGCGCCTACTGGAGTGGTGTGTGAGCAATGTGGCAGTGGCGTGGTTTTGGCGTGCGATGTGGCAGCAAAGTGGTATGGCAGTAGAATGGTGGCGGAGTGGTATTAATATTATTAAGCGCGCATCAAAATGGCAAGCAGCGTATCGATTAAGTAATTCAACATCAACAGTAATAACTAAGGAGAGGTGGCATCCACTGCCAGTTACCACTCGAAAATTAAACTTGTCGGAGACTAGTGGCAATCAAGTGGTGCCACGCCATCGCCACTCTATTTCAATGTGCGCTATTCTATTTGTTTTTAAATTTTTTCACTTACCATTTAATCGCCACGCCACTGCCACATTTCTCACACACCACTCCAGTGGGCGCCCGGCCTAACAAGCCCAGACACAACTTACAACTTATTCGAATCGCTTCCGCAGCCACCAATAATGCACACGAATTCTGAAGAAATATAGTCTATGTAAATTCTAAGAAAGGAATGAATTTTCGCCTATATTGAAAAACATTTTTGGTTCGTGCCCATGATATGTTTAGCCGAGATCAGTGAGTTATTGCGGTTTACTATGAGCTCTTCCATACATCACTTTTTTAGTACTGCCGTCGATATCTGTGTATTTCTTTCTGTGGTAATAGGGTTCCCGTTGTTACCCTTTGGGTACGGAACCCTAAAAATGGGGGAATTTCAGGAGAACTACACATAGAAGTAGTAAAACGGTATACACACCTCTGTAAAGATGATTAGTTTCCACTATGATCACTCATAAAACACTTTTTACCACAAAATTTAACAATCTTTCACTAGCGCACGGATGACATTTCACATATAAAGATTCAACGTAAAATTTTTCGCGACGTTCGAACTGTCACCTGCCATCGCAGGTAATATGCGTTTATAAGAAATTACCTTCACACCGATGGGTTAGAAAGAGATCCAATGGTATGAAAGCGACAAGAAAGAAAATAAATTTTGAGAGGGATTCATTAAAATGAAATAAAACATGCCAAAGCGATAAATTATGGCTAGATTTAAAAAACTTCTCATTATTATTCGAAATTAAAATGGAATTCTATGTTAAAATGTCAATATGTCAAAAATTGCATTTTGTAATTTGACATCAATTGACAATAAATAAATCGTACAGTTTATTGAAATTTAGCCAAGAAGTTGAGAAATTCAGTTTATGGATAATGAAAATGGAAATATTTTGACTATAAAAAGGGGGTTCATTCGCTCAATCTTCCTTCCCATTTTCAAAGTTGGCGAAGTGTGAGCACATGCTACAGCATTCTTCAGAAAGGATTTAGTAGGAAAATAATCACAGTAAAATACAAGCTGCGAAAGCTTTTTCGTGTAAATACCTTCAGGAAAGGTAATTATGTGTTGGTGGGAAAGTAGAGAAATTTTCAGTTAGGTGAAAACTATTGGAATTGAGACTAATAAATCTGTGAAATTTGTCTGCAAACAACGTAGTCGTCTATTTCATAGATAAATCGACTTACGGTATTCAAGGTAAGAGATTAAGATTATGATTAAAACATTAATCGGGGCGACTGGCCTTTGCACTGCAGCCAGTTATTGGCTTATTATGCACCACTTTCTTTAAAGTTCATCAAACAATTCCACACTTCAGGAAGAGTAGTATTTTTTGGATGAAATTCTTCTAAGTTAAGAAGTATGAGTCGAAAGTCCGGAATCTACAATGTACAATGGCCTTGCTTTCCCATAGGACGTGCTCCGATATTTCATCCTCTGCGAGACATATCCTATATTTACATACATCAGTACCTATCCTCTGAACGTTTTGTTTAGTTTGCAGTGTCCGGTTATTATGTTGTGTTTTTTTTTTATGCTGGAATTAGAAACGGTAAAGGGGTTAATATGTAGAAATTGAAATTAAAAAAAAAAAAATTACAAATTACAGACTTACTTTACGTGTGCGTTGTCCTTATATGTAGAAATTTATTGCATTAATTCTGCCCGACAAACTTTTATATTGCAGAAATAGACAGATACGTATGCATCTCCTTCCACACATTTGCGCGAGGTGGCATTCCTGCGGCCATGGCTTAGGCGCAGCAATTAGTCTACATCCTAAGAAGAACAAGAAGAGTTAGATACGAGCGTTAAAAGAAAAGTGGGGGCCAGCATTAATTATCCTCGAAACTAAAGGTCAAGGCGACAACGACCCTCGGAACCGGAGTCAGTACAGCAAACGGTTGGGAATGATTTAACTGCAGGCATGGATCTTCCTCTGGAACCAAGTAACCGCAGGAATAATTTTAGTGACCTAATGTGAACACTGGTATTTCTCATTGCATGCTGTAGACATACATATCATTACGTAGACCTTAAAATTTTAATCAATAGTTGAGCCCTTTGTAACTTCTCATTATGAGCTGTTAATTTTGCCTTTAGCCAGAAATACGCCAAGAAGAAAGAAAACCTACTTAGTGAAAATCCTAATTTATATTTAAGCCATAGTTAAGTCGAATGAAACGAACCTCTCTTCCTTACGGGATAGTTTAGGAAACGGAGAACCAATCCACCAGAAAGTGGAGATGCATTCCAGGCTCCTTATAGGAAATCCTCAAAATTATCAAAAAAAAAAAAAAAAAAAAAAACGACATAACCTTAAATTAAAAATTATAATTACTCCTAAAGTATAACTAAGTTCTAACAAGCAATATCCAAGCTTCAATTAAATAATTATAGTGGTCACTTGTAACAAAAGTCCATATAAAGATTAAATGATAAATAATAACGAATAATAACAAAGTTAAGGGGAAAAGTGTGAAATGAGAAGAATGATGGCTAATTAATATTATAAATAAACTGTGCATTATAATAAAATAATGCAAAGTTCAACTAAAACAAACTCTCTCAAGATAAATGACAGAAAGATGAAAATTTTTGCAGTCTGGCAATATTTAAGTGGGCAATGTGCACTCCTGACTAGTGTAATGAACGGTCACGCCAAATTGGCCAAAGTGTCTTACTCAGAAAACGCATACCGGCTAAGCCGGAATGACAGAAAAACAAACAAGTGAAGGGGAAGTGAAAAAATTGTACTGTTTCCGTCGCTTCTTGAAGTACTCTCCGCGAGATACAGTCGACCCGAAACGTAAAATCTGAAGAAAACTTAATAACTCGATAAAATCCAACAAAATCATAAAGTTTTATAAATAAAGTCAAAAGAAAACTAGTGAAAACAGAAGAAGAAAAATTAGATTAATTTACACGGCAGAGATAGCAGAGAGAAGTTACAACAACAAAAAAAAAAAAAAGGAATCTAAAGGAAAACTAATTATTAAAAGAAAAGAAAAGAGGAATCAGGAAAGGAGTCTGGAAGCAGATCCATCTGGGAAGTCTCATAAACAAATCGCAAAGCGAAAGGAGACTGTCCCGCATGGGGCGGAGGTTCATAAGGTTTACAAGTTGAGTATATTTGGAATATAATTCTCCACACGTTATGCATTGGATTCCGGATGATAGTTTCCAAACCTTGCGTAATTTTTTTTTTATTTTATATTTATAATTTTCAAATATAACTTTAGTCATATGAACATATATATATTCGATCTAAGTTTGTGGTGTTAGAATACAATCACTACGGCACAAAGTCTTGGCTGGTTGGTGACGGCGAAGTGCTGTCCTTTTGTTTTGAGGCTGATAGGCCACTTGCACGGGAATTGTCTTATTACTTATTTCGAGTTATAAGAGGACAAATGGACAGTATCATATTAACTTAATTGCTTTTGTAACCTTAGTTCGCATTGATTAAGTATTTTCGAATTTATTGTGTCACGTTGTTTAATTGCTTTAAATTCATATTGAATAAAGAGAATACCAGTAATATTGAGCGGAGGGTATTTCTTTAGCGTTGATAGCATCGTCTTTACAGGTTTCGTGATTTAACTTTCTTCGTGTAAAAGATCACTTGGCGTCCAATTTGTGTGAACCACTTAATCTCAGTCTATAGATCCACCCCATCTCCTGGGCTAGAAGATACGCACAGAAGGGGACGTAGCAATTACTCCTGTAAAGATTCTAAGTTGATTGCTACGTAGCCTTAAATAATTCAGGCTTTTGTTTGGTGAAGGTCTTTTAATGAGTCTTTTAGCCTGAAGCAAGTGCATCTTTGGTCCATTCAGTTTTGGATCCAGTTTTAAATGGTACGTTTTTCGGTGTTAAAGGAAATACCGCATAATGGTTCTAGTCGTATGAGGGGCATGGATCCTCCTTTTTTGGCCAGTACATCTGTGTTTTCATTTCCATAAATTCCTGAGTGTTCTGGCATCGATTCAAGTATTAGATGGTGTATACAGAGTAACAAGGTATGGCTACTAGCAAAGAACATATAATAGAAGTTAAGTTATAATATGTTCTTTCCTCCTTGTTATTTTGACACTTAAGCTGTGACATCACAGTATATCTTGTATACCTTATTAAACTTTGTATCATGGCTTGATACCTCGTTGAAGCAAAGTCCACTAAGAACAAGTTAGGAAATAAGAAGAAATTTCCTACTGCTTTCCTTTTAAATGTTAACAAATAGAAGAGGAAAGAAAGAAAAGAAAATCAAACTACACAGTAAAAAATTTGCACAAATTGTTGCCACAAAGCTTAGGTATTTTTCGATAAGATTAGGGAATATTGCCTGAAATGTAAGGAATATTCCCTAAAATGTAGGAACTATTCCCTATATTTTAATGAAAATGTGAAAACTCAGATTAACGAAAAATAGAGGTAAATTATTATGAAGAAACGAGTGTTCATTCGTATTATTGCTCTGCTTTTTAATTTTGTAAAATTTTGTTACTTATTTTATTCCAGAAGAGAAAAATATCATCAAATCTCTAATTTTTTTCAAAAGCATTCAGGTTCACATAGTCCTTAAATGTGATTTTTTAATATTAATATCTCGATCAAAAAGTTTTATTGGGTCAGAATGTTATAAATACGACAAATCTTTGTCAGTCATCTTAAGCTAAAATCGGTAATGTTAATCAATTTGACTAAATTTCAAAAATCCAATATTTAATAAAAATTGGTTCATTTGGATACGAATAATTTAATCAGTTGAAACGTTAAAGAAATCTAATTTTCAACATAACATATTTATTTATAGAAAGGGGGATTGAGTTTTACTCTTTCGAGACCCATATAGAGTCTACAGGCAATTTTATGTATTTGATGTATGTACATAATCGAATGATCACAGCCAGAAAGTTGCACTGAACCAAAATTTAGTATACATCTATATAGACCTATTTGCTTTCAAAGCCAAGAAAAACTTCATTTATTTAATTTGCATCATCAGAGTGTATTTCAAGTTTTACCCTTTCTCCATTTTTCTTTTCCATCCGTCGATAAATTTTTCCTTAAAAAAAAAGGAATCTGAAAGTGTTGGGGTAAGGCAGTCCTGCTGATGTGATACCCAAAACAAGTTTTCTTGATGTTGCTGACAAAAAAAGCAAATCTTGTTTGGAAACTTTTTCTTCATTCAATGAAATCCCATACACGTTGGCAGAATCCTCCTGCTACCCAAACAACGTAAATCTTCCACCCAAAAACTGAAAGCGGCAAGAATACAAGGAGATGAACCCCAAGGACAAAAAGTTTAAATCCATTTGGAAAGCTTTAATGCACTCGTAGCTTTTAGTTGAGTGCATTATGCACGCAGATTTATTGTCATAAAAGCAGACTTAGATGGGGAGTCTTAGTCACGTAGGAAGACATCGGGGCATTAAGATGTCAGATAATATATTTTTCATTCCAGAGACCCCCCACCAATACTGAAATTGACAAAAGCATTTGAAATTGTAATTCATATAATATAAATGCTGATATATGTGAATTCTCGTGTATTTAGCGTGATTCTGTAGGGGAGTTTATAGTCACACAAGATGGGTCTTCCAAAAGAGACACAACGGCATTGTCTTTTGTTCCACATACCTTGTATATAAGTAGTACTATACTGAGGAATATTCACAGATAATCGTCACATGTTAATGTGTGACATACGCAGATAAATTCTAACCTGCGGCAAATAATGTGACAGAAAACTTGGATACCTATTTCTCCCCTTACAGCAATTCCGCCTGTGGATTTTCTTGATGAAAATGAATTCAGAAGTTTACAGAGATTCTTAAAAGTTCAAGTAGTTTCTTGGAGTTTGGAACAAAAGTATAATCTATATTTATTTATTATACATTATATATTTGTTTATTATATTATTATTATACGTATTTGTATTACAATTAAAGAAGGGAAATAATAAGATTTTTTCAGAGAATAATTACTGTACTTATTGTTGCTCAATGAGTTTTTCTTTATCTTCCTCATGGTATCAAATAACTATATAATAATAACTCGGCATGTCCACGTATCTTTAAATAACCGTTAAGGATAATTGACATAATTTTAGGTTATGATGGGCTGTTTGTAGTATCTGAATATAGTCGTTTGTTTTAAATCAGAAGCATGAACAATTTCGTTTTCCAAATTACCTGGGTCGGGTAGAGTTGTTAGGGGATATCTTATAAGGAAGTCTTAAGGGAGTTAAAGGGTTTGACTCATTGGGATTATCAGATAATTATAAGTTACAGGTCGTAAATTTATGACCCCTTCGAACAGAGGTGAATCCAGGCGCGTCTTGGGAGGTCTTGACTCCCCCTCCCCTAAATTAACTTAAATAATATTTAATTAATTGCGTTATTTGAAAAAAAAAACATATTTTTTATTTCATATTTTTTTATTTACATAATTCAACTTTAAAAAATTATACAATATTTTTATTCCAAAACTTAAAAAATAAAACTTTATTTTTATGAATATTATTGTATGTATATAGGTTTTTCTCAGAATTTGAGATTGGGACCCCGACTTTGGGTAATCCAAAACCCTGGAAAAACGCTTCCCAAGCCACGAAACAGCCTCATCAGGGAACTAATTTAGTCCTAACTCTTGACATTCTAAAATATTTGCAGCGTTCTTTTATGTAAAACCACTGACATGTATAATATGGACTGACTACGTCCTTAGATATACACTGTAGAATGGGCTCACCTCTATATAGAGTTACCTTTCGGTCTCAGTACCACTAAGAGAGACCTGTAAACAACAAATAAATAAGTGGGTTCGTCGAAATAAATCTTTTTAAATTAATTATTTGGGTCAATTAGTGATAAAAAGTGTGTTACCAAAGACAATATATTCATACATATTCAACAGAAATTTGAAAGGTTTTATTAAAACCACTTTTCAACTTTCCGCCAATGGTTCTGTCAATGTTGGAACCGACGTAAGAACTATTTTTGATACTAAAAGTTGTACCCGGATGAAATAGGATTTCAAGCAGTCCATATAATATATGCCAGTGTGTAAAACTGAGAAAAACAGTTGGGTATGAATGACTCCTGCAGTTTGCACCATAAACTACTATTCTATTAAAAAATGACTGTTAACAACAGCAGCAGCTGTAAATTAAATCTAATAACAAAGCTAATCTCAATGTTACTGTGATTCACTACTCTATTTCTCTTGTTAAAAAGAATTGTCTATACATCTAAGTTAGCCGTTTTTTTAATTTGTCAATTGTTGTTTTTTTTTAATGTCGCTTCTTGTCGAGAGTTCAAATAGGAGATATTAGTTTTTTGAATAAAGTCATTTAAATTGAATAGAAGTTTTGTATAGTTTTTCATTCGCTATTTCTCTTCATACATTTCCTCACACGGAAAGAACATTTGGTGCCGAAACCCGGGAAAAAGTGAAAAATGGAAAAGCTAATTCAAAAGCAAACACAGGTGATGACTCGTATCGAAAACTTTATCGATAATATGAAGAAAAGTGGGAAAGAGAAAGTTTCTTTCAAATTAGAATTGACTTGCTGAACAAATATTGGGATAACTTTCAGTCTGCTCATTATGAGCTTATATCAGATTGCAGTAGTGAAGATCTCGCCTCTCCATATTTCAAGGAAAATCAGTATGAGACGACTGAGCTAATTTACTGTGAAGCGTATAGCGAACTGAAAGAGATGGTAAAGAAACTTAAACCTGATTATCATGACTCTTCTACCAACCGCCAACGTACTTCAGGGGCCAACAATTCCACCTCTAATCTTCCCAAAATTCAACTCACTCGCTTTAGTGGAGATTTAAAGGAGTGGCCAGCTTTCCACGACTTATTTAAGAGTCTTATTGACTCAAATGATGATCTTAAAGGATCCCAGAAACTCTACTATCTGAAGACCAGTCTTTCTGGTTCACCTGAGCAGCTGCTACGGAACACGATGATCACTGATGCCAACTATGCCACAGCATGGCAATTACTTTGTGATAGATATCAAAACCCTCGACTACTTGTCACTTCCTATTTGAAATTCTTATCTTCGTTGCCATCAATGCAAAGCGAATCAGCTGAGAGTCTACGTCAGCTTTATGATGGTACAAATGAAGCTGTAAAAGCATTACAGTCTGTAACCCCGTCCAGTGAAAAGTTGGGATGACTGGCTAGTCTTTAGTACAGTGCAAAGGTTAGATCCAGTTACAATGAAAGATTGAGAAAATTCTTTGAGCTCTACCACTATTCTTCCTACGTTTGACCAACTATGCAGCATCGCCTTAATACACTTGAAGCGATCAATGTTAGCGAAGCTTACCCGAAAGACAACAATGAGACTATGTTCCAGAAGCCGTCAAGCAGCATTCCACCGCTCAAAGTACATGTCGCTACTAATAAAGTCACTGGAAAATTCAGTAAATGTCCAAAATGCACTGGAAAGCATCACCTGCTCTTCTGTCCGTCGTTTCGACAGCAAGCTGTACTTCAACGCCGCGACTTCGTGGCTAAGGGAAGACTTTGCTTCAATTGCTTGCGCCCAGATCATTCATTTGATAATTGCCCGTCACACAACAGATGCAAGCAGTGTAATCAACAGCATCACACGATGTTACATTTACAACAAAAGGATTCTTTTCCTTATATGCCATCTGGTTCGTCTACTTGTGCTACCAATGCTGTTTCTTCGATGTAGCCAGATAGAGATAACCAATCTGCATCTAATTTAAAGCCAGCTTCATCTTATACTGCTGGTCACATAACAGCGCTTACTACTAATATGAAGATAACACATTGGCCACGCACAATCCTTCTTGCGAGAGCACAAGTTACTTTGGTATCACCTGAATGAAGACTCTCAATATTCGTGCATTAATAGACCAAGGCTCACAAGCCACCTTTGTCTCGTCATTTGCTGCAACTTATTTACAGATACCTTCAAGAAAAGTCAGCATTCCTGTGCAAGGCGTAGGATCCTCAAGCGGAATTGTGAAATCTATAGTTGCTGTGATCAGTCAATCTGCTGCCGAGCCGAACTTCTCGTTACAAACTGCTGCATTAGTTTTGCCTAAACTATCGAAGATATCAATTCCTCCTATGAGGAAAATAACCAATTTCTCTCATCTTCAGGACTTACATCAAGCCGATCCAAGATTTACTGATAATACTTCCATCGATCTAATTATTGGTGCTGACATCTACAATCTGATAATTCGAGATGGACTACGACATGGCAGTCCAATGGCGCAAAACACATCCCTTGGCTGGATTTTATCAGGATATATTGATACCAAACCATATCCAGAACTATCTGAAGTTAACGTACATCACACCTATCCAGATAGTTCCTCCGACCAATTAGATGTGCTTCTTCAAAAGTTTTGGCAACTAGAGGAGGTTCCATCTACTCAAAAAACTCTTACAGAAGAGGACCAAGCCTGTGAAGACTTCTATAAGACCACAACTCGACGAGAGAAAGATGGTCGATATATAGTAAAACTACCTATTCGCCACGAATATACCAACCAAATAGCTTTTGGTGATTCATTGTCCAATGTAGTTAGAAATTTATTAATAGTGGAAAAAAGGTTTCTCTCCAACAACCTCTTGAAAACTCGCTATACTGATTTTATGGAGGAATATTACAATCATATCCATATGGAATTAATCTCCGACGAACAGGGCAATCATCAACCTGCTTGCCACTTCTACCTACCCCATCATGGTGTATTACGAGAAAACAATGTCAGTACTAAGCTTCGTGTAGTTTTTAACGGATCAAAGCCGTCAAAAGGAGGATTATCGCTGAACGATTATTATTTGGCCGTTGGAGCAAAATTACAATCCGATCTTTGTGTAATAATCTCACGATGGAGACATCACTTAATCACATTTACTGCAGATATCAGGATGATGTACAGGCAGATTCGAGTAGACAGACCAGATTGTGATCTTCAAAGAATAGTATGGCGACAAGCATCATCAGCGCCAATTCAAAGCTATCGTCTTCTTACCGTTACTTATGGTACATCATCTGCTCCGTATCTGGCCATCTGGACGCTTCTACAACTGGCAGAGGATGAGAAGTTTACATATCCAATTGGGTCAGAGGTAATTCGAAATAACTTCTACGTGGAGGATGTACTCTTTGGGGCTGACACTGTTCAGTTCGCCGTAAAACCTCAACGAGAACTAGTCGACATTCTTAAAGCTGGCAGCTTTCATTTGCACAAGTTGGCTTCTAACTCTGACGAAGCTTTACAACTGATTGGAGCTCAGGGATCCAACGTCGAAGTGAACTTATCAAAGGAAGCAGTCATCAAAACACTTGGCCTCTTTTGGAATCCATCATCAGATTGCTTTAACTTTCAAGTAAAAATACCAGATTTACCAAGCATACTTACCAAAAGAACGCTTCTGTCGGATGTTGCTAAGCTCTATGAACCCCTACGATTCATCTCACCAACCATTCTAATAGCAAAATCTATGATCCAGAGGTTATGGTTACAAAAGCTAGACTGGGATACACCACTTCCCCAAAATATTGCTCGTGAATGGAGAACCTTCCGACAAGAACTCGAATATCTACAGAACATCTCTATTCCAAGGTGGATTGGTATACATTCTTCGACGAAATTTTATGAGGTTCATGCATTTTCTGATGCATCAGAGCATGCTTTCTCAGCTGTGGTCTACTT
Source organism: Dioctria rufipes (assembly GCA_963924295.1). Classification (NCBI taxonomy): domain Eukaryota; kingdom Metazoa; phylum Arthropoda; class Insecta; order Diptera; family Asilidae; genus Dioctria; species Dioctria rufipes. Next base: position 240,963,832 of record OZ002740.1, read on the forward strand.
TCGAGCAGTGAATGACTATAATAATGTCCAAATATCCCTCCTATGCGCAAAAACAAAACTTGCCCCGTTGAAGCCAGTAACTATTCCCAGATTGGAGTTAATGGGTGCTCATCTACTAGCTAAGCTGGTCAAAAGCTTGGAATCAACCTTAGCTCTCGAAAGCATTCCAATTTACTGTTGGCCGGATTCACTGACCGTACTCACGTGGCTAAAAGCTCATCCATCAAAATGGAAGACGTTCATTGCAAATCGAGCGAGTCAAATTCTGGAGCTTGTGCCAACTGCAAAATGGAAGTACGTACCTTCAAACAGTAACCCAGCTGACTGTGCATCAAGAGGAATTCCTGCTCCTCAGCTAGTAACCCATCATCTGTGGTGGGAAGGACCCCAGTGGCTGAAATGTTCATCAACTGCATGGCCGCAACTTCAAACGCGACCTGTTCCTATTGAAACAGATCTTGAAGAAAAATCACCTATTACAAGTGCAGCAACGACCTTCACGCCAATCCAACGATGGAATCTAATATTAAGATACTCATCCTTAAATCGACTTTTAAGTGTCACTGCTTGGATTTTTAGATTTCATCACAATGGCACTGCTCGCAAATCGCTTAAATGCCGCGAGACCGGAGATCTAACACCCAAAGAAATCTATAATGCTCTTCTATTCTGGGTTCGATGTGATCAACAAATTGCTTTTCCTAAAGAATATCAGAACCTTTCAAGAGGGCGAACTATATCAGCAAGTAGCTCAATTCTTCGATTATCTCCATATTTTGAGACAGCAACTTCTACTCTTCGCGTGGGTGGACGATTGCAAAACGCTTCTATGTTTAATGACTCCAAACATCAATTTGCATTAAGTAAAGGAAGTCCATTATCAACTCTTATCGTACGTAAGACATTACATGGAGGAGTCCAACTAACATTGTGCTACATTCGACAAAAGTTCTGGATTCTTGGAGCCAGAGATCTTGTTCGAAGCTTTGTTCGTCGCTGCATGACGTGTTTCAGGCAAAGATCATCTGCGCAGCAACAACTGATGGGTATCCTTCCGCCTGAGCGAGTACAACCAAGCCGTCCCTTTCTGCATAGTGGATTAGATTATGCAGGACCGATTCTTGTTCGTTATGGTCCTGGACGAGGACGTCCAGCGCATAAAGCCTATATTGCTTTATTTGTCTGTATGGCTACTAAAGCCGTTCATTTAGAGCTGGTGTCCGACCTAACCAGTGACGCTTTTATCGCCGCCTACAAGCGATTCACAGCCCGACGAGGATACTGCAGAAAGATTTTCAGCGACAATGCTACTACCTTTGTTGGTAGCTCGAAGGAACTACCACAGTCATTCTTTCTGTGCCAGTCTAAACTGCCACCTCAACTACTAACTTCACAAGGAACTGAATGGCATTTCATTCCGCCAAGTGCTCCAAACTTCGGAGGTCTATGGGAAGCAGGGGTAAAAGCCGTAAAGCATCATTTTAAGCGTGTCATCGGAAGCTCCAGTCTCACTTTTGAAGAGCTCTATACACTTCTCACACAAATTGAGGCGTGTCTCAATTCTCGACCGCTATACCCAATGAGTCCCGATGCTGGCGACCTTGAAGTTCTTACACCTGGGCACTTCTTGATTGGTGATTCTCTTCTTACCATTCCAGAATCTACAGACGAGTTGATTAATCCAAATCGACTGTCAAGATGGAAACTGGTTACGCATATGTACAACCACTTCTGGAAACGCTGGTCTGTAGAATATTTAAATAATCTGCAAAAACGAACAAAATGGCTGCGACAACAACATAACCTTCGGCCTGGACTTTTAGTTCTCATACGAGATGACAGACTTGGATGATGGACTTGGCAGTAGATGTCATCACACCTCCCACTACCAATTACAATCCTTAAATCTTCTTTCGTCCCCGGACGAGGCGGGCAGTATGTTAACAACAGCAGCAGCTGTAAATTAAATCTAATAACAAAGCTAATCTCAATGTTACTGTGATTCACTACAGTGTCTATTTCTCTTGTTAAAAAGAATTGTCTATACATCTAAGTTAACCGTTTTTTTAATTTGTCAATTGTTGTTTTTTTTAATGTCACTTCTTGTCGAGAGTTCAAATAGGAGCTATTAGTTTTTTGAATAAAGTCATTTAAATTGAATAGAAGTTTTGTATATTTTTTCATTCGCTATTTCTCTTCATACATTTCCTCACACGGAAAGAACAATGACTTTTTGTAAAATAATTATATTGAAAAATGACACATCATCTACACGACTTAATGTGGAAACCATTTAATTTTAATTGTAGTCAGATGACTCCCCCCTAATCCAAATTTCATCTAGATCCGCCCCTGCCCTAAGGATTAGCCAACAGCGCATCTATAAGTCATAGCTTTTTTCCAATTATAATATTTACCTTTACAGTGGACAATTACTCCTTATTAAGCGCTTTCATCACTATGCTCAATATGTGTTTTTTTTTCGGATATTAATTTTTACGCAATATGTTGCTGTGTAGTACTTGAGAAACGATTTGAACTCCACAGAATGTTCTGTCGATTTCCTCTGCTGCGAATTTGAATGCCTTAGTATTATCTTAGTATTTTAATTATCCTAGCGTTGAAAAGGCTTAATGCATCAATGAAATTTTCAGTCATAACGTGACGATTACACGAGTTATTAAAGCTGCCGGACAGTCTTAATTTTGTCTGCCTATTATAATGACAAAAAACGATTTGCGTTCGATCAATTAACTAGTCTGTTCATACTAAAATGTCGTCAAGCGGTGCAGACATTGCTATTCTATATGAACATCTAACGATTTCTTCCTTAATCCGTCATTTTCTCTATAAAATAAAGATTAAAATGTATATTACGCTCTTTTCAGTCATTTTCTACTGAAAAAAGAGAAGATTAGAAATATAAGCACAAATTACCACTAGCACCTACCTTTTATTTTAAATTTCCGCCATCTTAATTTTACATTTAACAATTTATTGACTAGTCTGTACTGACTGGCCAGAAAACTTGTCAGTACAAACTAGTCAGTAACAATGAGTAGTCAACAGGGGCGTACACGGGCCTGTGAAACGCTGTCAGTGTCAGTTCTACTGGCTCGTGTAATCTCCCGGTTAGATCGGACACTAGACCGTGTAAATTGCTTTTCCTAAATATTGATTTTAAGCCTTCTGTATTGCTAAGATTATGGCTCTTGTCTTTTTAAAAACATATTACCACATTTATTAAAAATTAAAAAAGAAATCAATATAATAAATAAAGCTCATTTTAATTCCATTTTAGAGCTACTTTCAGTAGAATGTTCTCAAATAGTCGACTGTTATCTAATGAATTTTACTGGGTAAACACTCGATGACAATTGTGTCAGCTGACACGATTCTGTAACCAATAATACCAATTTAAATTTCGATTCAAATCGAGTCCAAATCGAATTCCCAACTAGGGCCTCTGCTCTGTTCTCTGCTTCTTTGGCAATTCAAAAATTAGTAGCTTCTGCTTATACTACGGCCCCGTAGCAGTTTTCGCTACCATTTAGATTTGATTCGTATAGACCGTCTAGTTACAGCTTAACTGCAATAAATACATATTCTCGGTGCTGGTTATATCCAATTCAATCGAATTTCACGCCATAACTGATAAGCTCAAGAACGAAAAGTATGGCATTTATTGATGAGCTATACGATGCGCCTGAATGACTTGACTTCAGGTGCTGAAGCTACGGTAGTATTACCTCTAGTTTCTTCAACTCACTTGCAAGAATGCTCGAGATTTAATTCTTGATGTAGTGGAACTGATATTTTTCGGATCGGTTCCTTACAAATATTTCTTATTTCTTTCGATGCTTTGAAGAAGATACCAATTGAAATGGTGTTACCAAATAATTCGTAGCACCCCTTAAGGAGGGCAATGATTTTCACGAATATTTTTAACAGATAAAGAGTTTAAATTATTTATTGATATCGTGAGTTTATTTTACTCGTATATTTGAGAATAACTTCTGAAAGTTTCGCAAAAATTTCTCGAAAAGTAATAGAGATACCAGCTGCCACGCATAGAAGGTCCGCATAAATGACTGAGTAGTTTGCGTACATCTTGGAGGCAGCAATTTTTATCTGAAATAATTTGCACAAAGAGCTAGAGTGTACGCAAATTCGAAAAGATTGTATGGATAAAAAACGCGTTTGAAAATAGTAGTAGAAAAGGTATTAAATGACACGCGGTCCGACACTTGAACGAGGGACGCTCACTTAATCGCTTATAACTTTTGAACTCATTGGAATTTTGACTTGAAATTTTGGGAGTATATTTTTGAATAGTTTTGCAAGTGATTTATGAAAAAACAATTGAATTTTTTAATCGTCTACACTTATTTCCCCCCTTAATGCTGCAGAGACCAGTCTCATCTCAAGCAGTCACTGTCGTCGTAGTTTTTAAGTTTTGTTTATCACTTGTTTCATTCTTTCCAAAAATACGTTATATCTCGAAAAGTACTGTTACAATTTTTTCCAGTTTTTCGGTTCGGTTCGAATAATTTTACTTGACCACCTGGCCGAGCGGTCTCCAGTGTGATGAGGTTAAGTTAGGTTTTCTGTTTTTTGTTTGTTTTATGGTTCCCAGTGGATGAACCTTACCCATTTGTGAGCTATCAAGCTCAACACGAATGCTTCCATCAACTTCTGTTTTAAGGGGACCCCATGCGGGTTATAATAAAACTCCCCTCTCACCAATAAGCAGAAGACGTCTTCCATGGAATTTCCGCGATTTATTTAATTTTCTTTGTTTTTTATTATTAATTTTTATGATATTTTTGTTGATTTTTCTCAAAACCCTTACTAGGCTGAGCGTGAACTTCAGACACACAGAACCAACCACAAAATAAAAACTCTGACACCAATACTGCGACATTCTTCATACATTCTTTTTGTAATCCAACTTAGTGACATCTATTCTTCGGTTGTGAAAATTCATTTCAGTTTTTACATTTTTTATCTAATTTTCTTTGATATTATTACATGTTTCATCTATTCCTCCATTTGCATAAATTCTTTTTATTGTTCTTAATTTCTTATACAAGTTTTTATCTGTTTCTAAGTTTACCCAATGTCAAAAATGTTCATTTTAATAGTGCTTATTTTGCTATACAAGTTTTATCTAATTTAATGTTTACATTTTTGATATTTCATTTTAATTTATTACAATGTGTGCACAACTGAGTGGTTTGAAATTAAAAAAAAAAATAAATAAATTTTTAGCAACAGTGCATGCGGGCAGAAAGTGGGAAGAAAATACGCAATCATTAATGAACGCATTATGAATGTATTTTGTGACTGATGCTTGGAAATAAACGAGGAGGAAAATTCAATCCTCTAACATGTTTGGTTGTGGTGTCACGTGATCCCGCAATAGCGCTTGGCGTCAAGGTTGGCCACTTTGTGTAGTCAGGGTTGGCCCACTGTGATTGGGTGTTTGGATGATCGCAAAAAAAAACGTTCAGCACCAATCTCAACTAAGTTCGTGAATAAAACATCAGCTAAAGAGAGATTCCCGCCAAAAAAGCAGAAAAACAAAAAACCAAATAAAGCCCTCTTAGGACAATGCAAGAGAGAAGTGCATTTGAAAGACATTTTTCGGAAATGCAATTTCGAATAATATGCTATTCAAATTTTGCTAAAAAATAGAAAAATGCAACAAATTTAGCTTTGTATTTCATTCATATAATTTTTCCAGGTCATTTTCAATCATTTCAGCATATTTTTCGTCGACTGCCCAACCTAGACAATACTGGTCAACCTAGAGAACACTGCCCAACCTTGACAGCATTCCACTTTTTTTTAAAATGCCTATAGCTTTTTCTTTTTTCATCCAATCAATTTGCAAAAGTGTTCCTTTTTCAAGACCCTTCCAAAAATATGCTTGAATTGATCGAATTCTCTCTTAAACGGAAGTTATGGGCAAAAGTCAAAAGGTGTCCAGTTCAACCCTGCCAACAGTCCCCGACATATATCAGAAACGGCACAGGCTAAAAGCATAAATTTAGCATATAGTATAAGCAATATAGGCTTATTAAACAGATTTTTTTTATATGAGTATTTATTATAATAAAGTCTACTTTATCAAATAATATTATACAGAAAAAAATGTCATGAGTATTTCCAAGCATATTGGATACCATAAAAAAGTATCCGGCTCTACGTATTTTATTTTTTTGACAATGTTGTAAAAGATTTCAAAAATCCCACTGAACTTTTATCTTCTGGAAAATTGATTATCCAAAATATTTCCTAAGCACTGTAAATGATTTTAAGAACAGAACTGCCTACATCTAGTCCGTGCAAAATATTCTTTCGGAAGTTTTTCTGGGTGCCACTAATTGGCAAGTAGGTACCTATGTACATATATGTATAGTACACTTTCTAGCTTTCAAAAAATAAAATTCTCAACATTAAAAAATAATGGTGGCTTCCAATGTTGTTTCAGAAAAAAAGAAACGCCCTTAATTTAAATATCGCGCCATATTTACGTTTATTATATGTTAGTAAGGAAAAACTGTTCAAATATCTGCCGTCGAGTAGAACGATGGGGAATTCCACCAGACATTTCTTGCTATCGTTTAATGTTGATAGCGAACGCTTTCATTCACGTTATCTGCAGGCACGTTCATCGCAGCCAGGAATGGAAAATATTTAAGGTTTAAGTCCGATTCATAATTAAATTTCTTCCTTATATGCAGATGAGCGCGTCTAGGCGTAATGCTGCATACAATTAAGTAAATGAGCAGTTTTGTCAGTTTTGTTTAACATCTGCATTCCACTGTATCTGTATAATTGCATCAAGTCATTATATCCTTCATGTACAATTCATTTGGTTATTGGTGTTTGAGATAACTGCATTTCGTTTTTTTTTTATTTATTTATAACATAGTTAGACATAGCGAACACTTTGCCTTTACCATACTATCTATCGTTTACAGGAATTTGTTGAATTTCCACGTAAGTCCGCAGACAAAGGTCATGAGAATAGCGGATGACGATTACATACATAAATATAGTCTGGGAACAATCCTAACCTATGCGCAAGCTTTATTTTGATAAATCCTTTTATCTGCAGATGTTCCAATATATACATATACTATAAGGTGAATGGTGGACATTTCTTAAACTAATAGTAGAACATGCATATGCATATACAGCATAGATGTAAAGTACCCTACTGGAAGGAAGATTCGTGCATGTGTGTATGTGTACTGAAATAACTGCTAGGATTCGTTCGGCGTAAATTATTTATTCGTGTAAGTAGGATATGTAAATCTCTCTTAACCTCAATATGGATAAAACCAAATCTACGAATTAAAGTAGCTAAACATTTTAAAAGCACTTCGACGCAATATCCTATATATGAAAAGGATTTTGATCATTCTAAAGCAGTTATTTGAAAAGAGGAATATGTACATACACGGTTGTTTATTTTAATATAAATTTAATAAATGAGTAATATCTATACAAATCCATACAAAATGTTTTACTAAGATAGCTTCTTATAAAGTTTTATAATTTATTTATTTATTTGAAAAAAGTTACTACGATAATGAACAGACAAAGTCCAATAATACATTACCATACAGATTAAACAAAATATTAAATAAAAAAGTAAGAAGAAGAAAATATTAATAATAATATAAAAGAAAAATGAAATAGGTGCATAATTCATGAATAAGAAAAGAAAAAATATAAAATAAAAAGCAAAAAGTAAAGAAAATAAATATAAAAATAAAGCTAACTAACAAAGAAAGCAAAAAGAAATTAATATGTACAATACTACATCTATGTGAAGATTATGAAAACAATAGCATAAAGAGAGAAAAAGTCAATTTGAAACGAGGCATTGGTAGAAGGGTGAAATGCTAGCTAGAGAGTCTGATCTCATTGAGTCACAGTCTTTTAAATGTCGGGAGGTCGGTTTTAAGGAAATAAATACAATTGAAATTTAAATTATACGATTTGAGAATTCTGAAGATAGGCGACTTTTCCTTGATGTTGGATCCACGGGAGGGCAGTCTGAAGTAAGGTATATTTCTGGGTGTGCGAGTGGGAGCGTTAAAGTCGATTCTAGACAGTATAATAGGACAATCAAATAGACAGTTTACCGTCTTAAAAAGAAAGATATTATCCAGGTATGCTCTGCGTTTGACTAAGGATAGCAAATTAAAATGACTGAACCTTTCGGGATATTCAACGGAAATATTATAGAATTTAAATAACAAGAGCCTGGAAAATTTCCTCTGAATTGACTCAATTTGATCGGAATAAGAAGAGTAAAACGGATTCCACACTTGACATGAGTATTCAAGAATACTTCTAACTATAGAGTTAAAAAGACTAATATAAGAGTCGGAGCATTTAAAGGACCTGCATGTACGAAAAATAAACCCGATTAACCTAAATGCTTTGGAAGTAATGGCTGTAATATGGGAGGCAAATGTAAGCTTTGAATCAAATATAACCCCCAGGTCCTTTATTTCATTCACACGAGAGATAGAAATATTATTAATTTTATAATCGGAATTGATGGAATCACGTTTCCTAGAGAAAGATATAACATTACATTTATTGATGTTAATTTGTAGAGAATTCTCGTTACACCAGGCCTCGAGCTTCTTGATGTCCCTTTGGAGGCAAAAACAGTCATTGATATTTGAAATTCTCCTAAATGTCTTTGCATCGTCGGCATAAAGTAGGCAGTCACTCTCAATAAACGATGGTAGATCGTTAATGTAGATCAAAAAAATAAGAGGACCGAGGATTGTGCCTTGAGGAACGCCAGACAGCTGTTTATAAGGGATAGATCGGAAACCATTAAGCACGACTGAGCTGCTTCGATTAATTAGGAAGGAGAAAAACCAAGAGATTGTATTTGTGTGAAAACCTAGTTGCGCCATTTTGAAAAGAATACGTTTATGTGAAATTTTATCAAATGCCTTTGAAAAATGAGTATAAATGGCATCGACTTGCGCGCATTCGTCAAGAGCGTTAGCGATAGTGTCAGTGAAAAGTACAAGATTGGTAGTGGTTGAACGTGCAGGAAAAAATCCATGCTGCTGGTACCAGATATGCGCTTTGACTTGATAGAATAGTTGACAATAGGTAATTCTTTCGAAAATGAGAGCAAGGCTGTTAGATATTGATATAGGCCGATAGTTAGTAATAAGTCGAGGGTCACCAGATTTATAAATCGGGGTAAAATCTGAGGGAAAGTATTCGTGTGAACAGATAGGTTAAACAAATTACGTATTGGTTCAGAAAGCGTGCGAGAACATTTCTTGTAGATCAAATTAGGCACCCCATCAGGACCGGGGTTCTTATTACAATCTAAGTTATTAAGTATATTTGAGACGGCTACAGAAGACACTGTAGATATGCTAAAACAACTATTATTTTGAAGAGAACTGAGTGAAGATAAGTCCAATGAATGATCCTGCCGCGAGTAGACAGACGCAAAGTATGTAGAGAACAGTTCACATATTTGGCTGTGACTAGTTGACTTAACGTTATCATACTCCATTTCTTTGGGGTAGAGATTAGACTTTTTTATATTTTTAGTATAAGCCCAGAAAGCCTTCGGGTTTACTTTTGTAGAAGATTCGGTGGAATTAATATATTTAGCGTGACATTCCTTTATGAGTTTTTTAGACTTACTCCTGAAATAAGAGAAGGTTGTATAAATTTCGGGGAGATGGGTGACGCTATACAAACTCCTGTATTTTTCTTTTGATTTTAAAACCCTGATCAACTCCTCACTAAACCAGGTGGGATATTTGGTACTTCTACTTTTCTTAATAGGAACAAACCTACGGATTCCTTCATTAATTATATCGTAAAATCTGTGGAAGAATTCATCAATATCATCCGTAATAACAGATGAGAAGTCTGAGCCTTCGAAGAAATTGTTCATGCTTTCAAAATCACTCAGTTGAAATTTTCTAATTTTAATGAATTCATTACGAATTACTTTATTTTGACAGATATTAAGCTTAATATATAATGGTGGGTGGTGCGAGTCAACTTTTGATAGCGGACAAGAAGAAGTAGAGATTGATATAGTATCAAAGGGTAAGTTCGACCATACTAAGTCCAACAATCTATTGTTTGGGTTGAATTGATTATTAAATTGCTTTAGGTTGCACATGACCATGTTATTTAAAAGAGACAGAGCAGGTGTGCTATAAACATTGGAGGGCTGCATACAATTATCAGTATAATTAAAATTCCAATCTAAATATGGCAGGTTAAAATCGCCAAGTATAAGAAGTTTAGATCGTTCCGGGAGATTAAGAAACTTATCACTAATATTACAAAATATAGAATCATAGATTACGTTTGAAGATTGTGGCGGAATGTATAAACAACATATGTACAGAGTAAAGTTATTTTCGTTAATAGCCACCCAAAGATCTTCATAGACAGTCTCCAGAGAAGGTACGCGATAGGAGTTGTAGCTACTTTTAATTGCGATAAGACAACCACCACCATCTTTTGACCCTGATAAAAGAAGTTTTCTATCTTTTCTATATACGACGAACCTTTCGTCAAATAACTCGTTGTTGTAAATACCCTCACGCAGAAAAGTTTCAGTAAAGCATATAACGTCGGATTCATTAGAAAGCACATTAAGTCGAAAATTCTCAGTTTTAGAACGTAACCACCTGACATTTTGATAATAAACGTTAAAATTCATATTGAACTATATGATAATTAAGATAAGTGGGATTTTTTCAAAATGAGATCGAGACATTCCACTGACTTTATGATAAAAGGTGTGGAATTTTCATCCTTTTTAAGGTAAATTTTGGAATTTTTCACCCAAACGTACTTGAAGCTATGTTTGATTTTGAACTGTTTAGCCTCATATAGTAAAGACCTTTTCTCTCTTGTTAAAAATTCATTAATATATATATTACTATTATTTATTTATTCCGGACTGGAATCGAACCTACACTTTTAGAATCGGTCAATGATGGAGAATTGAAGAATTTTAAGAATTTTTTTATTTTTATTTTTAACGATTCCAAATCAAATTATAAATACAAGAAGAAAAAACAACCGTCTCATCCGGGGTTTGAAACCGGGACCTTCCGCTTGCCGGGCGACTGCTCTTACCACTGAGCTAACGAGGCAGATGATTTTCCCTCTTGCATTTATCAATTTGTAATTAGCCTACTAAACCACGTTGCTTTCAGCTGGCATTAACCAGTAACGATGAAAGCGCACAAATAAATTGTAAATTCAATTTTTTATTTATTTATGAAAGCGCACAAATAAATTGTAAATTCAATTTTTTATTTATTTATGAAAGCGCACAAATAAATTGTAAATTTATTTATAAAAAATTGAATTTACAATTTATTTGTGCGCTTTCATCGTTACTGGTTAATGCCAGCTGAAAGCAACGTGGCTTAGTAGGCTAATTACAAATTGATAAATGCAAGAGGGAAAATCATCTGTCTCGTTAGCTCAGGGGTAAGAGCAGTCGCCCGGCAAGCGGAAGGTCCCGGTTTCAAACCCCGGATGAGACGGTTGTTTTTTCTTCTTGTATTTATAATTTGATTTGGAATCGTTAAAAATAAAAAAAATCTTAAAATTCTTCAATTCTCCATATTACTATTACTAGGGAATGCCAAATCATTAGCAGATATTTATATTCTTTTTTGCTTTGCATGCTTCTAAAATACGATCTCTAACATACTTAACTGAATATTTAACTATAATAGGGCTAGCAGATTTATTATTACTACGCTTTGAAGAGATACGATAGCACTTAGTGATTTGACTATCATCCAAAGGAACATCCAAAAAATCATGTAGCTTACGAAGAATATCAAAAACCTTTTCTTTGGGCTGGAACGGTACATCTCTAATCTCAATATGATTAGCTAACGAGCTCTCTTCCAACACTTTAACCCTGTCTTTCATGTTAAGCAAGTCTGTAGACATCCGACATTTATCATTTCAAGCTGTTTAATCTTACATTCATGGGCTGAAATCGTGTCCGCCATTTTCTTTATGTCTCGGAAACCATAGACTAGGGAGTTTATAGAATTATTAAATTCCATTTGTTTAGATTTTAACTTCTCTATTTCCGCCGACATCCGCTTAACAGCAGAGATAATATCAGATGAATATTCATCATTAGAGTCAGAGCCGCCATCAGTGAACGATTTCTGCGAGTTGTTGGAAGTACACTTATTACAGCGGAAAGCAACAGTACCATTCATAATACTAGATGTGAGATCCTTAGAAATCTTTGCGCAGGAGGCATGATAATGTTGTGCACAATCCACACATTTAAAGCCAATATTACTTTTATTGAAGTATGTTGAGCTTTGCAGGCATTTAGGCGCCATTATTATGTTGAAGAAATCACCGAATACAGCCAAACCAACTCAATAGTATGATCACAGGTATAATCGAGCAAATAAAGCTTACAGAAGATGCGGTTTATGTATTAGGTGAATGAACAGCAGTGCCGGTGACAATAAATTATAACGAAGGCATAACTTTGATTTTTAACGAAGGCTTAATTAGGTTGAAGTACGTGGTTGGGCGGCAAATAGCATAATCTTCTAAGATGCAAGTTTAATGACTGTATGTATATATAAATGCAATTGACAAATTGCGTTGAAAAGTCACTGATACAGGAAGTAATATAGATAAGTTGATGATCCAATGAGTTGACCAAAATAGCAGAAATCCTCAAGATCGACAATCCTCGCACCGAGTTTCTCCACACAACCCCTTCTTTTCAGGAATTTGCAAGAACAATCAAACCGCTGGAGTGGCTCCCAAGAGTTTATAAAAAGAAGTTTTATAGATTTATTGCAACTCTTCAATGTATATGCGAAAACCCGGAATCACTAAATGATATTAATCACAAATATACAAAAGAAACGCTTATATAAGCGAGAAAATTAAAAATTTTAGGTAGCACAAAATTTGACAACTGATTATCACAATTCTTCTTCAAATATGTAAAATAAAATTTGCATAAAGCAGATAAGACGTTTTTATAAATATTTTTAATTTAATTTCATTATTAAATTCATCTGAGTTTCATATCAAGCATGTTTATTATTTTCTAGTTTACAATCTATACGTATTTAATAATAATAATAATAATAAAGCTTATAGAAAGGATATTTCATTAGTGTAAATTTAATTTACACAAATTTGTTGTACAATTTATACAAAATTATATAATAAAAGCATATAACCTGTAAGTTATCGCTGTAATCGATAGATAAGATTACAAATTGAAATTCTCCATTTTTCATTAATCTAAAATTTTGTTTGGCATAATAAAATATAATTCAAACAACCTATTATTTTCAAAAAGTTTTAACCTAATCTTAAATTATACATACCACAGTCTATAATCACTTAAATAGCATATTAATTATTTTCTTCTATATGTTACATATAGTATATACATACATATATACATAATATTCTCAGTTTCTTAATTACATTTTTAAATTAAATTACACCTTTCGTTACTACTTACAATTTATCTGTTCTACGTGAAATTGCAGTGTCCATGTTATCCAAGTGTCCAAGTTATTTTTATAATCGCCGAGTTTAAATAGAAAGTAATCGTCCAGAAAACTTTCTCCGTTTTCAAAAAAGATAAATTTCCGTCTAGAATAAATAGTTAAGCATGAAAATTTATTTTATAATGTAGTCTTTATCTAGCAATTATAATAAACAACAAAATTACAAACCTTTTATCAGTAAGACTACCTTATCTTAAATACCGCTATCTCACAATTTCCTGTAGGCCAATGTATGTGACGATTTATGCTGGAACAACGGCCGTTTTAACTAGTTCGACTGCCCTATATGTTGGCCATTTTTTCTGGATCCAATGCAACCCTTTAAATAATTTTTCTGAACTCCTTTGTGTGGCGATTAGTTCTGGACCAAATACGGCTATTTTGCGTGCCCTTTCAGTGGTGGTGTGGACATCCGTCTTTTCCGCAAACTCCAAGGACCTACCAAATTTTTTTCTATAGTGGTTAGATAAGGTGGAAATTAAATTTTCTTCTTAATTAACTTCTTCTGCGTCTGCTTGCCGTCTATAATCTTCGATTGTGCGTTCCGTCAAATTCACCTGCTCAACACGGCAGAAGCAAGACCACTTTTTTCACTTTAATAACTTGCCTTCCTCCTCTTAATCACAACTTAACTTTTAAGTCACTATACAAATCGTACATCTTCCACCTGTGCTGCTTGATAAAAAAAAAAACAATGTCCTCCGGAAATCTTAGTGCTTGGCGCTTCCTCTTTTTTTTTCCAACTTCGAGTCGACTTCGACCACGTGGTTATAACCAACTTCACTCCACCTAAGGCTGCGCACACACTGTCCATCTTCTGTCTCCTAATAGTGGAACCTCCCTACTTATTTCTTATTGCTACTTCATCACTTAATACAACAACTACGGCTCTACTACTTTTAACACTGATGAAACAACTGTTAATACACTACAATTGTGAGAGTTCATTTTTTATAAATGCATAAATTTCTTACAAGCAAAGCGCTGCTTTGTCTATCTACCTTACCTACTTAGCAATTCTTCAACTGCGCCTATCTTCACACCTTAATGTATAAATCTACTTCTATAGAAGTCCTTCCGTGCGTTCCGGTGCATGCAGAATGTCAAATAAGTCACCACCATGTCGTTAAGGCGACCGAAGCGTTGTCATTTCCCCAGCACATCGGTGTGCCATTTTACACTACGGTCTGGTAGCGTCGTGTCTCAGTGCGCTTAGTAGGTTTGACGTTTAGCGTAGTTTTATTCTTAAAGAACTTTCAAAAATAACATTTCGAATCGAAGTGCACACCAACCGTTCAGGTGCAATTCCTACTGTTTCAATGATGTGATGTGCGCACCGATGTGCTTTTCAATCGGTGTGTACACCTGAACGCACGGCTTAAACCAATTACATAATTAAATCTTGCATTTGGTTGACATTGCTTTACGACAATTATATTTTGACAGTTCATAATCTATTGAAACTATTTCGGGAAAGTGTTTAAATAATACATTTATAGTTGAAAGTTAGTTCAAGTCTGTCATTATTCGATACGGTGTTAGTGAGCCAAGCCACGAACGACGTTTTTATCTTTCAATTCTGTGCTCATCATTTTATGTGGATTATTTTATTTACGTTGGGGATATTCTGTGTATCATACATTTACCCGCAAAGAGGTTGCTTGAAGTAGCAAATTTCATGCTTGATACCCTTTCTTTTTATCCAATAAATACTTATTATTAAACCAACAGTTAATAAATTTCTAGGACTCATTAACTCAAGATGTAACTAATTAATCTCTGTACACATTCATTCCTTGATTGGCTGAAAATCATTGATAATTATTGATAGCATGCACCTATGTGAGCATGGGGACCTTCGGGAGTGTTAACAACAAACTGGCTTTCTAGATCTCCTTGCGCATGTGGACCTTGCTTGGCAACTATCTATTACTGCTATCCTTATTCGTTCATTTTTTGGGAATTTTACTTGCATGATGCTAAATTTTGTTTCATTTCAGGAATTGTTTTCAATAAGGTACGACACCGTCTGTTACACCATAACTAAATGCTTTGAAGTAAAAGCTGCATTCGATGCTACAAATTTAATTGATTTGTAAAACGGAAACTCAACGCCATCAAACATTTATTTATTTTTTTTTTATGATTTAAATGACTTCTTTTTTTTTATATTATTAGGCCAAGCTCAGGGGATACCCTATGATGCAGAGATAGGAAAAGGATTAGGGGATATGAGGAGAGTGGCGGAGGTGCCGCTGTATGTCGCCCTTAAACTTCCGAAGATTGTATGCCGGAGGAAAAACAGAAAATGGTAAGCTGTTCCACATTGGCACTCGTCCGGATAAGAAAGCATCACGGGATTTTACTGTACGCCCGAAAGTAATTTGAAGGGTTAAAGGATGTGGGCGGTTTGCAGCGCGAGTATTGCATGCAGGGATCATTCCACAAGGGATTAGACTAGATACTTCATCGGAACATTGACCATACATGTAGCGATAAAGCAGCGAAAGGCATCCAAAATTGCGGCGGTGCTCGAGTGAGTCGATATGACAAGTTATTGCCAAATCACCAATGAGCTTGAAGGCTTTCTTTTGGACAATATCCAATGATGCTAAGGCTGTGCGACCAGCCCCAGCCCATATATAGGAATTGTATTCCATTCTAGGTCTTATGTAGGACTTACAGAAATATTTCTTACACCTTTTCAGAAATCCACGATATTTCGATGCTTCTTTGGCAACTTAGAAGATGTGATCTGTCCAGTTTAACTTACTGGAAATATTAATGCCAAGAATGCTTAGTGATGGTGAATCAGAAATTAATGCTCCATCAATGGAAATGGGTGTAGTGGGTAGTGGGTAGTGTATATTACTACAATAGCGTGGAGTTTATTTAATTAAAAAATAACTTTTTGTTATGCTGTCAAGCTGGTTTCTTTGAAAACAAGCAGTCTCTCAAAGAAAACGTTTTCAAAGGATTATATTATAATATTAACTTTATGTATAAATTAATTTCGTTTATTAATGAAATATCTTTCTGATTTTATTTAAAAACATTATTTACAATAATTGTATTATTTATTTTTCCCGGACGGGAGTCGAACTCACACTTGTTAGAATCGGTCAAAGATGGAGAATAGAAGAATTTAAATATTTTTATTTTTAACGATGCTAAATCAAATCAAGAGGAAGAAACAGCCACCTCGTCCGGGGTTTGAAGCCGGGAGCTACCACTGAGTGGTAAGAGCAGTCTCCTGGTAAGCGGAACGTTACGGCTTCAAACCCCGGATGAGTCGATTGTTTTTTCCTCTTGTATTTATGATTTGATTTAAAATCGTTAAAATTAAAAATTCTTAAAATTCTTCCAATCTCCAGAATTGTATTATTAAGTTTTTTTCCCTCTTTAAACTATTAACCGATAACTGGTACATAAAATGTAAAATCCGGCTACCTGTGGCTGGTTATTCAGAATTCAACAGAAAACTGTTTTAAAAACCGGCCAGGATAATTTTGCTACTACTACGTGTAATTTTTCGTACTTTCCAAGCAACGTATTAACTTAACAGGTATCTGATTGAGATATATCCACCTAAATAGCTTATTTTTCAAATAAAATGCTACTTACATTCAATAAAAGTCGCGCTTTATTTAAGGAAAATTAAGACGATAAACTTATTTCCGCGCATTTAAAAGGGTAGACTTAAAATAAAATGAAAATTTCACTGTCAGAGGAGCGCAAAACCTTTTGTAATACTTAGATTTATTGATTTATTTTGGTACTTTCGTGCATTTACCCTACCAACTACTTAAAGCACGCACAGTGTTGGCTACATTTCGATAATTACATAGTAGATTGAAATTTTAGCAAAACAAATAAAAAATAATAAGATCTTAGTTTTGAAATATACAAGGCAAGAGCAAGTGGATAACTATTTTTGTAATCATTTATGGATATTATATCATCTTCAGATAAGTTCGCATATAAATGTTAATTCATTTTGTTGTACATACGAATTGTTGGTTGAAATACAACAAAACCTGCACGCTTAATAACTTCTGATACCAGAAGAACACCATTGAGTGATTCAGTTTTCAGTTTATTTCTAAGTTTTGATTTCATAAGAAATATTTTTGAAAACACCCTTTCACAGGCTGCGTTCGAGTGAGGCAAAGAAAAAAGTCTCATTACAAATTTTGATAAGAATTTGAATTCCTGGCAATTCAATTTCGTATATTTGACTTAATTTAAAATAAAATACATCAGCGGCAGTATTTTCAAAAGATGATAATTTTCGCCACTCATTATCCAAATCTTGTGCTGGAATGACATCACAAAATTTACCACACTGTTTGTAAAATTCAAAAAGTGTTGGATGTTCATCTCTCGTTTTGATATGAATAGCGTGTATCGTTGTTAAAATATATATAGTTTTAAAATGAAATCACCAAAGTCAAATCGCTCTTTCATTTACATACACCTAATTTTGTAGAGTCCAATACACTTAGATCTAAACTCGAATTCTTTACCTTCAAAATTTTCTCCTAAGATTGGCTTAATACACTCAAGCTCTTGCAATACTTATACAGGTAAATATATTTTAGTTATTGGTAGGAACAGTATTTCAAGAATACATAGGATCTATATTTTCTACTTTAACGTTCAAAATGTAAGATGCTTTCATATAGTTCTGTCAAATCTCAATATATGATCTAGAAATTTTACTGTAAACATCAGTTATTACAATTTTAGATGATTGAAAATATGCATTTATTTAATGGAATTTTGGAAGAATCCGTTCTAGAAACAGAAAATACAATTTTGTTATAAGTTCTGAAGATTTTTCAAATATGTGTTTTGAGGCAATTATTTGTTGTGCAAGCCACTGATCAGTAAAAAAGTACAGTCCAATTTTCTACGACTTACTACCGGAAATAAAGATAGCCACCTTGTTGGGGCTAGAAATCATAAAATGTTAGAAACGAACTTAACAAATTCTTCCGTTTGCTGCTATGCTTGAAATAACTATAAATTTCTCGCGCTTCTATTTCACCTTCTTTGGGAAAAGCACGACAAGCTGACGAAGCACATAAATGTAGAGAATGACAGATGCATTTAAAAATTTTTATGTCAGGACAAGTTTCTCTAAAACGTAACGGTGTCGCCCATCATTGGGCTGCATCCATTACTTCCAAATCCAATTATGTTTTCAGTGGGAATATTTTTTGTTGTAAAGGCGCTTATAATTAAATTGAACAAGACTACACTTGGTCCACTTAGCCAATTTCTGAATCAAGATGTCTAACCATGATACAAACTGATTTCTGTGTTGATATGTATATCAGTAGCTTCATCAACTAATGCACTAAATTTTGTTTCTTCTAATACGCTAATCACATTTTCTTTAAAACTAGCTCCTATAACATTTTTTAATATACTAGTTTCCTTGGTCCTCTTCAATTTCATTCCGGCAGCGATTTTCGAATCAGGAAATGATCTCTTAATTAAGTCGGTCAAATGATCTATTCCTCTAAAAGATATATTGTGCTCAGCTAAAACGAGCAAAGCTTCAATTCAGCCCGCTGAATGCCTGTCTCTAAACTTTTTTGCTCATCGCTATTTGTTGAAAAAAAAAGGCTGGAACCACCAAAAGTACTACATTTGAGTAAATGATTTTTAGAGGCACTATGTATCCATATAATTGATAACTCAGCAACAAATACTGCATCGCAAATTTTGCATTTTGCTTTCAAATCATCAACAAGTACACTGCTCAGCCAGTTTTTAAAATCCTTCCTGAATCACTGCTGTAGTCCTATCCTTTTCTCAGCAGAAGCCCCGTCACACGAGTCATCAGAATCGAATATATTTTTTTTCTATAATATTAAGCTACAAAATTATAATATTCATGGCTTTGAACTAAGTCTCACTGTTTTTAAACAATTCTTCTAAATCCACGGGTAATTTACTCCGTTAAATTATGCATAAAAAAAATTATTAAATTTTGCAAAAAAAAAACAATTATTAAATTTTGCAAAAAATACAAGTGCTGGTTTTTATGTCATCTGCGTCCATGAAGCTTTCGTGGAGCAGCATGACGGGACGTTGTACGGCAGGTGGGGCACCACTTGTCCAGCGCCGTAAGTCACTTAGTTTAGCCACCGTAGTGCTTAAGTGAGGTACTAGAAAAACCTTCCATTAAGTGGTGTAGATGATGTGTTCGTGTTTTTATGTGCTGTGTTTCATGCAGTTACATGTACTGTTTAGTTTGTTAGTTTTGTTAGGGTCTTGCTGCCATCCTTATGGGGAGTTGCTGGCCTACGTAGCAGGACAGCCCGATAGGTCTTGATACAAATTTTTACTATGTTGTGAGATACTATGGTCTAACAAAAAAATTTTGGAGTTTAATTAAGGGGAAATGGCCGTGTAGGCCCCTATTTGGCATTACTTAACCAGTTCCGGATCCATAAGTATACCAGAGTCGTGCGAACTGGAGCCCTCTGTCCAGTACCTGGATTATTTTATTAATGTTTACCTGATAAGTTTTCTTAATGGAAACTCTTTTGGCCATAGTATTTGTTGGATCAATATCGTCGAAGATATTGAAATGGCCCACACTGGAGGAAT
Organism: Dioctria rufipes; assembly: GCA_963924295.1. Taxonomy (NCBI): domain Eukaryota; kingdom Metazoa; phylum Arthropoda; class Insecta; order Diptera; family Asilidae; genus Dioctria; species Dioctria rufipes. Next base: position 240,984,078 of record OZ002740.1, read on the forward strand.
TACGATCAGTCCTTTCTGTCGAAGCATATTAGCCGTTGCTTCCCTCTGAATAAAGAAGTAGAGCGGTTGTAAGCCAAGAGTGGCTTCAAATGCTCATTGAGGACACGATGCGAAAGCACCATTGACTCCTAAATATTCCATCTTTTCCTCCTTAGCTAGGGTTCTCCTAGTGGTAGCTTGCCATGTTTAAGGCAAGCAGACGTTTGCCCCATACGAATGTATGGATCTGACTATGCCCTGGAAGATCCATAATGTCATTTTGGGATTCAGACTCCATTTCCCCCCCCCCCTCCCAAAAGCCTGTGACATAAGCTCAAAGTCCACATGACTTTGTTAGTCATCATTTCAAGGTGGGTATTTCAGGTAACCTTGTTGTGTAGTATTACTCCTAGATATTTTGCTTCTTTGGAATATCTTATTGAAATTCCATTTAAATTAGGAAATGAGTTGTGGAGACTCCTTTTCCTAGTAAAGGAAACTAGTATTATTTTACCTGGATTTATTTATAGGCCCCATAAAAATATTAGTTAAATTAAAAAAAAGAGTTAAAATTCCTAAATTTTAACTGTGTTCAGTCATAACTTTAAAACTGAGAGCGGGGAGGGAAACATTTTTAGACCACTGGAAAGGTCAAACGATTATTTAATAAGCGATCAAGAAGAAAATCATCCTGGAAACCAATAACGCGAGTTTCCATAAAGCTTTTAGAACGCTGGTGTATTACAACGACAGGGGCACACTGAGGGGAGTACGAATAGGACTGTCCCCCTCCCAGGGGATCGATTATTTGAACGTAATTTACAAATCATGAATAAAATATAATCTGTTATTAAAAAAGTTCGATTAAATAAAATAATACCTTTAAATATACAATAGCAATTCTTAAGTGCTTAGATGAGCTAAGGACGAGACTATAGAGGCCTATTTTTACAACTTTTTTGAACTTGGGACACGCACATATGCGGCCTCTACCCGCTCCACTCAAATCAAATCCTGGGTGAGTTACTGTACAACCATGTACACCACCATATAAAATAGTTGCGACCCGGTGACTTCATCTTATTCCCACGGATCACAGATATATAAGTTGCTGGGAATTCGCTTTACTGCGGAAAAAAACTATAGATGTTTTCAAAATAGAGATTCAGAATCATGAAAAACGCATTTTGAAATCTGTTTCGTTCGAAATCAAAAATTAACAGGGAAGTTACTTTAAGAAAATGTATTTTAAAAAAATTCAAAATAAAATTGTGTATTTTACTATTATTAGGCTCGAAATGGCGAGAAATTCGCTCATATATATCTACACTTTGTCCTTTGACCTTAATTTTACTGCAAATACCTTATATAACTGGTCTTTAAAAATCCCATTTTGCAGGATACGCGAAAATATCATTATGTTTTCCGAGTTAAAGAGGAAATAAAATTTAAAAAATATAATTAAAACCAAAAAACAGTTTAAATGCTAAGGAAGAAGAACATAACTTAGTCGTTCAGTGATTTAAACACAAAACGGCTCATCGATATAAATCAGCAAAGCCTTCAAATAAAGCAAATTGCCACTATCTTCATGTAAGAAGCTAATAAATTAAGCTCTGGATTGCAATTATCTCCATAACGATATGCCTATAAGGCTAATTTCTTCCTATCGATTATTTCAATAGGTATGGAAATTGTTATATAAAGCTACTCCCATCATACCAGGGCGATACATAGCAACTTCAATAATTGATTGTACGTAGCTCTAGCAGGAAATTTTAAACTTGATACATTTCCAGCAATTAATCCCACCATTGAATTACATCCTCTTACTTGCTTATTTTCCACAGACCAGCAATGGGGCGCGGCTGGGTGTAGAGAGACTTAATGACACCAATCTCATCGCATCTGGTTCGTTCTATTTTCTGTCTGTTGGGAACTGAAATCTGTTCCAACCGCCCCAAACACACACCCCTTACAATCCAAAAGGCACCGTAAAAGCATGTCTTTCCGCCTCAGCGTGACTTCTTAAGCTCTATCTTTCGCCACCCAATTTCAAATTCAAGCAGCAGGATGCAGGAACAGGAATAAGCTTTCTGCAGCGTTTTCATTTACAATTCATCTACTTTGTCAGTGACAACACACTCACTTGCTGCGAAACTTCTGCTCTGAGACTTACGTCCATGAATAAAGCTCTTGACTGGAATTTAAAGATTTTCTGGTGATGATGTTGGTCTCTTAACAGTTTGCTACTTCTTAAATTATCAACCGCTTTAAAATACTCCCAAAATGGGAATCTCTTTAACAATGGGCAAACTAAGAGTAATTTAATTGGTTGTTTTGCATCCGGACCGTTCTGAATCGTTAAACTTAAAATTTCTTGAAACTGGATAGATACAATACTGAAATATATAAAAAAAAAAATAAACGAACAGATTTGTTAGAGCTTAACATACCATTCTGAGATTTTTGCTTCGTAACAAAGTTTGTTGAATAGTAATAAATTATGTAAAATTGTGTGACAAATTTTGAATCATTCAGTCAATTGATTCAACTTGTGTTGCATTGTACGCATAGTCCAGGCGCGGATCTAGCATTGAAATTAGGGGGGAGGGGTCATCTTACAAATTCAATCGAGCAAAAAAAAAACAAAAAAACAAAAAAAAAAACAACCAACGCCGTAAGTCGGTTCGCATAGCCACCTGAGTACTGCAGTAAGTACTTGGAACTAGGAAATCCGCATTAAGCGGTGTGGATGATGTGTCATTTTCTAGTATACTTTTTAGGGTGCAAACTGCAGGAGTCATTCAAGCCCAACTTTTCTCAGTTTTACACACTGGCATATATAATATGGACTGCTCGATATGCCTATTTGATGCGGGTACAATTTTTTAGTTCATACGTCGGTGCCAACATTGAAAAATCCATTGGCGTAAAGTTGAAAAGTGAAACCTCTCGAATTTCTATTAACCCAAATAATTAATTTAAAAACATTTATTTCGACAAACCCACTTATTTATTTATTGTTTACAGCCCTTTCTCAGTTCGCACGTTACATAGAAAAATGACCCAACTCAAAAAATGCAACTTTTCAGTAGAGCGAAAAAACGAAAAGCTGTACATAGAATTAATTCTAGCTTAACGTAGTAATTGTTTGCTAAAAATAGTCTGAACTCTTAAATTTGTTAGTAAATTTATTTCTGAAGATTTATATAAAATAAATTTTAAGTTTTTGTTACTGCAGTTGGCGAGGTTAGCTGTTAATCCCGCATCCTCTTAAGTTGTGTCGCTTTTCTTTGTTGTGAAATAAATATTTTTACAAGTTTTTTTTTTAAGTGGCACAACTCAAAATACGATTTTTATGAATTAAATTCCGTACTTTGAACTTTGTGGAAAAATGTCATAACTCATAATAAAATTTGTAAGAAATAAATGCTGTTTTGAGGAAAAGTGACACAATTTAAAATAATACTAGGGTGAGCCCGCCGGCGATGCCCGGCGAGAGGGTGGGGATGGGTGCGACGTTTTCCCATAGGTAGGGGGAGGGGTTGGCTATCATTTGAGAGAAGAATGAAGAGAAACGGTCCAGAGGGTGAGGAGCAATGGACAAAAGAGTGGAGGCATGTCGGAAATTTTTTTTGAATGTCGACTGTAGATTGGCATGGTGTGCTTCGCGAGGGTGTGAGGGGAGGAACAGATGATTGCCTGTTTGTAGAGAGAGGGGTTGGCTACGATATGCAAAAAGAATGAAGAGAAACGGTAAGGAGGGTGAGGAGCAATAGCCAAAAGAGTGGAGTCAATTCTGGTTTTTACTCCCACCCTCCCCATCTTTTTCACTAAATTATATGGAGGGGGTAAAATATTTTTACATGTTCATAATACACTCATCGAGACCTTTCCAATGAGTGGTCATACGTTAAGATTGGATGAAAAATAGTAAATTTATGTTTTATCACTTACATACATACATAATGTATGGAACGTACACCAATCCCCAATTAGATAGGGGCTTAAATACTTTGAATTTTGATATCTCCTGAACGCTGAAAGCTAAGTGAGTATAACTTTCTCCTATATTGGAAGTCTCGATATTTCAAGGGAGCGCCGCGCCGGTATAAGGCCATCTTCTCAGGTACATGAGCGTACCCCAATGTATATAGAATTCATGTTATTCCCATTACGAACCATGTTCCACCATTAGATGATGCCATATCGTGAAATGTATAGGAAAGCACGGTACAGGGAACACAATACGCTCTCTGATCTCTCTGTCTTTCCTATAAACATGCAAGTACATTAGTCACACAATTACGTCACAGGCTATCAGCTTCAATGTGTCAAAATTCTAATGGGAATACTTGTGTGTATCTACCTTCAGCGTAACCAAAATGCCGGCTTATCTGAAGTTCGGCCATATTAGAGCCTGACTGTCAAATTTCAAAGCGGGAACTTGGCACTTTGGTACTTTTGTTTATCTTGTTTGGAAACTGACGCATGAACGTAGTAAGATACAGGAAAAATAAAAATTTCCAATTAACTGAGTTGAAATTTTGCACACTGGCTTTAAAAAAAAAACAAATCGGGTATCTCTTTCATGAGGCTTTCTTCAAAAATTTAGTTTTTCGCTATATATTTGAGAATATTTGAGAATGCATCTACGTAGTGAACTGAAATTTTGTATACGAATTTTTTTATAGGCATAGTTCACTTAGAGCGCTGAAAGTTAGCAGACGGCCTTTTTCATAAAAATAGTAAATAAAATCACAATGGACCAACTCTAATCAATATTACTATCAGTTGTAAAAGTGGACTTGGTTCACTTTAGCAATAAACCCGTCATATATAAAAAAAAAATAAAAAAAAAAATAAAAAAAAAAATTCCACTGTCAACAATCGAACCCATACCCGCCCTACTCGAGGACTTTGACCTGCCGCCCTACTGACTGAGCCGAAGTTCCCTTTTTAATTTGGGCTATAAATGTATATATAGAGTGAATTGTGTTCGATCTCACAGGTATATACAGACGCGTAAAAATTAATCGTGACATTTTATTTTTTTTTAATAGGAAAATAAAATCTAGGAATACTGAAATTCGTTACAGACAATCCTTTTATGATCACAATTGTAGGAAAAAATTGGAATAACCGTTATTTCAAACAATAAAATTTTCAAATCACTTTTCAAGGTGGAAATTTGGCGCTCAAGAACTTCTGATTACGTCACGTTGTTCGTCGCAGGAGTTTGCAAATATGTTCAAAAAATCAGAAAAATTCACAATAACAGAAAATCGAAAAATTTCTGAAATAAGTGAATAATTGTAGGAGATACACGTGCTTAAACTGTACGCGTAGTACAAATCATTCTTTTCCCCGCCTTCTTTTTCACTAAATTATATGGTGGGGGTAAAATGTTTTTGCATATTCAAAATGTACTCGCCAAGACCTTTCCAATGAGTGGTCAATCGCTAAGATAGGATGAAAAATAGGAAATTCACTTTTCATACATACATACCTACATGCACCAAGGAATTCCCTAATTATATTGGGACTTGAATACTTTGAAATCTCCTGAATTATAAGAGGTAATGACTTTAAATAAATTTTAAAAATTATAGGACATAAGCAGCTATAATGGCCTTCTGTATTGGAAGTCTGTGTAGTTCAAGGGTGCGCCGCTAGGAAGCGCAGACTGCAAAAATAACTGTTTTTTGTCCTAAATCACCCGAAAAATTGGAGAAGGGGGGAAATTTTTGTTATTTCTGTAATGTACTCATCGAGACCTTTCCAATGAGTCCTCACATGTGGGGGTAGGCTCAAAAAATGAAATCATGATTTTTTCAGATTTTTGCTTGATTTCGCAAATCTTGGCTGGACTTGTCGAACTCAAATGCTTGTAGAATTTGAACGAAGTAACCGAATTGGCTCAAATAAATTTTAAACGATAAAGCAGGAATGTCAAAAGGCACTTCTTGAAATAGACTATCCAGTGGCTTTCTGTGGCCCCCACCAGGAGTCGTCTAATGGACCTTACATTTCCAGGACATTTTAATTTTTTTAAATAGGAAAATAAAATCAGAGAATGCTAAAATTCGGTATAGACAATCCTTTTATGATCACAATTGTAGAAAAATATTAAAAATTGGAATAATTGTTATTTCGTATAACGAAATTTCCAAATCAATTTTCAGGACGCTGATTTCGGGCGCCAAATATTCAGATTTTGTCACGTATGTCGGAGGAGTTTGAAAATATGCTCAAAAAATCAGAAAAAAATCGTAATAAAAATTAAGCTAAAAAATTAGCATATTAATTAAAAAATAACGGGAATTTTAATTCATTCCTTAATATGAGCATGCAAATTAAATGACATAATGAAATCTATGTATGACAATCTATTAAACCGTTCGTCGGATAGCATTGAAAAAAACACAATAATTTAGGGACAACAGTATACTACTTCTAAATTTATAACGGGACTTATACGATTGCTATAAGTCCCGTTAAAATTAAAACATTTCAATCGTACGTAACATTCCCCATATAAATGAGGGACGAATCTAATTAGAATCTAATTTAGCGAACCATGCAAACTTATTTGGTTAGTTATTGCTAAACGGCTTTGAATAATGTCTTGTAGTTTATTTTAGATAAAAGCTAGTGGATTAGAGATACCGTTAAGAGAAAAAAAGTGGCTTAATTGTTGCAGGATATGCAAAAAAGATGGCGCTGAATGTAATGTAATGACCGATGAAAGATAGTATCATACAAAACTCATCGGCGAATCGGTAATTAGAATCGCATCGAGGTTTAGTAAAAAGATTTATTTTTAGGACGAATAGGGGTTGTAATTATCTACCCCTGTTCAGCCCTCCTTGAAAATTTCATTACTAAAAAAATGATTTGAAAATTTTTTTATTAAAAAAAATCCGAAAATTTTCCCGTTTTTATTCCCACCCCCGCCACCAAGGTGGACGCAAACCTTAAATTTACATCATTTGTAATGCCACATATCCTAGGTATACTTTGAAAAAGGAATAGTTGAAATTGAACTAACACTTACGGATAACGATCGACTTTGGTGTATGAAGAAAATTTGAAATTTTTTTAAATGACCCGTAAAATGCTCAATTTGGTCATCTTCCATCACAGATGAGATACTATAAATATTTTAAATATATAAACGGTATAGGATATTTGTAGGTTGAAATCGCATGTACATTTTGCCCCATAAAGTTAAATCTAATTAGTTTTCCGATCGGCCTAATAGTTTAGAAGAAAAATTAATAAGAGTAGAACAACCTCCTGCCGTGGAAATATGTAAATCAGGGTATATATACAGGTTATGTAATCATGGGTTATACGCAGATTATTAAAAGTTATTTTGAGTTTTACATGTCCGTCCATCCGGGGGAAAAAATTTGCACATGGGCTTTTAAAAAAAAAAAATTAAATTTGAATGTTACATTTCACATAATGATATGAAACCTACATAGCAATCTTCCAAATCCGTCTCTATATCATATTTTTCTTTATTTTTTTCCATATAGGTACTCCAATAATAAATAGGCCAACCTTGCTTTATGTTGAAAAAAATCCTCATAATAAGCATCAAGTCTCACTTTTACTGGTAAATTTATTTCCAATATAAGTACTGGTACTGGTACCAATTTACTTGAATATAATACAATTCTAAGTAGCCGTCAAACCAAAAGCTTGAAAAAGATTTGTGAATTTTTTACAATAGACCAACTGTACTTGGTTCACTTTAGCAATGAACCCGCCATATATATAAAAAATAAAATATTAAAAAAAATTCATGCTCAACACTCGAACTCACAACCCCTAAATTCTCTACTATCTAACTTGCCTTGCGCTATAAATGCATATTTCAATGAAATTGTGTACTTCTTAGCTCATATACAAATGCTTACATACACAAGTGAAAATTAGTTTCGCATTATAATATATTGAGGGGGTGGGCAAGAACCCTATAACCGGGTACCCTACGAAATTCGTAATAGTCTTAAAAAATCAGAAAAAAATAACTAAGATGAATTTAGTAAAAAGAATTTTGAAAATCGGTTGGAATTTGGCCGAGATAAAAAGGGTGGTAGTTTTCAGTAGCACACCTATGTACGTATGTGTGTTCATGAAACTAATTTAGCTTGCCTCGCAATGTAATTATGGGAATGAAATTTGTTATTTTGGGAACAGGGTGATTAAATGGGCCGGTAGGAGCACTTCCCGACCCCGGAAAAAATTGAAAAAATTCCTCAATATTCCCAGGTGTCATAGTTATCATAGAAAAAAAGAACTATGAAGATCCGGTTAAAAATAGATAAAATAAAAAAAAAGTATCTCAACAAAACGGCTTAAATTAAGGAAATGCCGGTTTTTCATGGCGTTTTCTGACCGTTTTGGTCGTTTTCAAAGTTTTTATTACTACTATTACTACTTAATTATACACTTTTTGAGTATAATGTCAGCGGATAAAATGAAGCCTGTTTTGTTGGGAACGTTTATTTCCAATTAGTTTTCCGCTCGGGCTGATAGTTTAGGAGAAAACTTAATAATAGTAGAACAACCTCCTTTTACGACGGCTTTTTGCCGCTTTTTGCCGTGAGATGATGTAAAAATTTACAATTTCTCTTTACGGAATAACGGTGCTTCGGAGAAATTTACGCCATTAACAAAAATGGACCGATACACGATTCAACAACGCAATGAAATTATTAAAATTCACTATAAAAATGGTGAAAATGTGGCAGAGACGGTTCGTAAAACTCGAACATTTTTGGGTCGTCGGACCGCAATACAGAAATTGGTAGAAAAATTCGAGCTGTTGGGACAAGTTAGTGATGCGAAGAATAAAACCCGTGCACGTCGCACAAGAACAGACGAGAATATTGCTGCTGTAGCCGAAAGTGTTGAAGAAAACCCAGGTTTGTCCATTCCTCGTCGTTCTTTTGAATTAGGCATTCCACAAACGTCATTACACCGTATTTTGCATAAAGATTTGGGTCTTAAGGCTTACAAAGTTCAGTTAACACAAGAACTCAAGCCTGCCGATCATCAACAACGTCGAGTCTTTGCTGATTGGGTCCTTAAAATGCATGAAAATGATCCGGAATTCCATCGAAAACTCATCTTGAGTGATGAGGCCCATTTCCACCTCGATGGCTTCGTCAACAAGCAAAATTGTCGCATCTGGGGCTCGGAGAACCCAGGAGTTATTGTTGAAAAGCCTCTCTATCCTCAACGTGTGACTGCTTGGTGCGGTTTATAGTCCCGCGGGGTCATTTGACCTTACTTTTTCGAAAATGAGGCTGGAGCAACAGTTACGGTGAATGGATTGCGCTATCGACAGATGATTAATGAGTTTTTATGGCCGGAATTGGATAGTATTGATGTGGACAACGTTTACTTTCAACAACACGTCGCATCGTGCCATACAAGCAACGAAACCATTGATCTTTTACGGGAAATGTTTCCGGACCGTGTTATCTCTCGAAGAGGTGATCACAATTGGCCACCGAGATCTTGTGACTTAACACCTTGCGACTTCTTCCTTTGGGGCCACGTGAAAGAGAAGGTCTACGACAATAGCCCAGCGTCGATTCAAGACCTCAAAGATGGAATTCGTGAGGCTATCGAGGACGTAGGGCAGCCACTTTGCGATTTGGTTATGGAAAATTTTATGAAAAGGATATGGTCCTGCAGGCATGGTTGTGGTGGTCATTTGGCTGATGTTCCTTCCTCTTTATAATGAAATAAAGATCCGATCATTTATCTCAAAAAATGGCATTTTTCTTTGAATATCAAAATAACACCTCTTATTGGAAAACCCTTTATACCTACATACATATCGGGCGCACAAAATTTACTCGGTGAAGATTTAAACGATCAAGTCTTCACCAAAAAGCCACCTTTCAGCAAATTGTCGCGAGCGGCATACATTGTGGGTGCAACAATGTATGCACGATAGCAAGACGATGGTTTGATATTTATGAAAATATCAAATTTCATTTCAACCATGTCCGCCGCGGTATGCTGAACACTAATTGTAAACAGGTAAAGAAAATGGAAGTTGCGATAAGAAAAAATAAATAAACGTTTTGTGAAAATAACCATAAGAGGAAGTTTGTGAAAGAAAAAGTTTGTGAACAAAGCAAAAGTAAAAAAAAAATATATGTAAATAAAATAAAAGTGTGCGAGTTGTCTTAATCATAGCTTCTTGAAACGGCGTAGAGTGATTGCCTTCGGCTAAAGTAAGCCCCGAAATATAACAGGAGTTAGGACTAAGTTAAGTTAGGTCTCTGATGTGGTAGTGAGGCAGTCTGTTTCGTGGCTTGGGAAGTATTTCTCTTGGATCACCCAATGCTGAGGTCCGAAACCCATTCATTGAAATAAATTTTTATTTTTTTAAGTTTTGGAATAACATTTTTTTTTAAGTTGGATTATATAAATAAAAAATGTATAAAATAAAAAATATGTTTTTTCAAATGACTCAATTAATTAAATATTTTTTCTTCAAATTTAGGTGGGGGTCATGACCCCCACGACCCCCCCCTGGGTCCGCCACTGGCATAGTCACGTGATTTCAAATTTAACTTATATGAGAGACTCATATACATACATATATGTATACATAGCAAAATTCACCTAATATTTAACCCTAGAGTCTATCTACACAATATCCGGACCCTCTTCTTGATATATCAAAGGTACAAATGTACCTTATTATTATGTTATTATTTCCTTATTAAGGAAAACGTTATTGAATAGGCGTGTAGTCTGAGATTTAATACAAGAAATAAGATGGGATAAAGACAGATAAGTCGAAAAGAAGAATGTTTATGTTTTTTTGTATTTAAAAACATGTAAAAATGATAGAATTGTCTAACACCAATTCTTAATGATACCCTAGATGAATGCCCGTATGTCAATTCGTGGTCACCCATTTGAGCAATTCTGATTTTGGCAGTGGGTTTTCGCATATATTTCTAGTATGGTTCGTCGGACAGAAAAATGATTATAACCAATTTTATAGGATTTCATATTCTGGTGAAGCTTTTAGTACAATAAAAATGTCTAGTACTGATCGTCTTCAAAGTATCCATAAAAAACCCAAATTTTTTATGGCAACACCAAGAAGAGGTTGCCCGATTTATTCAATTTTTTTTTTTGCTATCACTATGAAAACATCATGTACCAAATTTAAGCTGCCTATGTCAATATGTTCTCAGGCAGTGTCCAAATATATAGTGGAACCCGAAATAGTTATATGGCAACCATACGAAAGAGTTGCCTGATTCGGCCTATTTTGGAACTTAAATTTACTTGTTCTTTAAAAAACCCGTTTGCAAAATTTCAACCGTCTAAATGAACGCTTTCTCAAGTTATCGTGCGCTCGGACGGACAGACGAACGGACGGACATGCAAAAATAAAAAAAAAAACTTTTAATATCATACGTGGGTTACCAATCCATTTTGCCCTACTATCTTTATTTCTGTGCGCTACAGCCGGAATGACAAACTTTATATACCCTTATAGATTTCATTTAAGGTATAATAAACGAAATAAGACTACTGAGCTACAAAAAGATGTACATTCACGATGTTTTTTTATTTGTCTTGTGTTTGTGCTTCAATTATATTTTCAGAAGTATGACAATTACAGCCTTTATTTACGCTATGAGGAATGCACACTGGTTTTTTACAAATATTGCAACTGCTTCATGTCTTTCGTTGAGGCATCTTTTCACATGTTGCATATGAAACATGTGCCCGTATGGCCGAATTCATTTCTTAAGGTGGTGGAAACTGTAGTAGAAGTAGCAGGAGATACTGGCAAAGCACGAAAGTCCTCATATCAACGCCACTGTATCATTTAATATCTGTTCGCGAATTGAGTTACTTCAATACTTGCGGATTACGGACCGCATTTCCATTAGTGGCTCCACTAAGCGACACTTAGTTCATGAAGAAATTTATGCCGAACTTCACAATTACTGTTATCTGTTGAGTGCATTATCTCCTTTGGTATAATTTGAGCACCCAAAGTTACGACGTCTAAGATATTATAAAAAAGACCAAAGGCCAACGTTTTGTTTTACGTTTGGAGCTACAATTAAGGGGAATTTTGTCCATAACATCAATTCCCCCCTTGTGTTTATTATAATCTAGTATTGCCTTGGTCCTGTTTTTATTCTGCAATAATGTCTGGGGTATAATGCTGGCTCGATATCAAAATGATCGTCTGAAGCTTTTTTTTTATGTAGGATATTAACGCGATTTCATCCTTGTACTAGGCAAGCACAGAACTTTCTACAGGTCTGCTTTTACGAGGAAGCACTTCAGTGGGAATGTACGGTTAATTTTTACGGATTATACCAAGGAATGACAACGCATTTCGATGAAGAGTTTCACATCCATTCAACGTTGTAAAAAATTGTCAGCATCCACTTTACGCCCACTTGTTTTATTTATTTGTTATTCCGGTAACCACCCGTCCACCAATTTCACTTCTACCTACAGTTTTTCCTGTGTACAAAATACTTCTTAACGGAAAATTCGTTTTCGCATCCGTCTCCTACCAGTTTTAATTGCGTACTTGAGTGGCTTACTGGGTATATATTGTGTACATTAGGTTCGATCTCGATATGGGTGGTGGTTTCGTAAAACCTCACTAAACATAGGAAAGTTAAGCGCTCAACATTCCCAAATGTCCCGATTCAAAAACAGTAGTTTCCTATTTTTTTATACAGCCGAGCTATGAATATCCGCTCAGCTTCCGTAATAAGGCTCCTCAATATGCATAAGTACAATTGTACCTTTGGTATACATAATACGACATACAAGCACATATGTCCACGTAAACAAGATATAAACATAAACGTCTTTCTGTTTTCAACGTAAAACTCCAGTAAAAGATATGTTTGAGGCCATCATGGAATTTGAACGTACTGCCACAAATATTTCTAATTCAATTTGTAATTGTTTTCTCAACAAAGGTACATTTATACCTTGGTGTTTAATTGAAAACTTCACATCTTCAAGAATATTTGAAGAAAATGTGAGTTCTCGTGATGATGGTAAGTGAATCGGTTTTTACAACATTTCTAGAACAAAACTTCAATTTCAATGCTACCAGTATCTTTGATTTGATAGATAGCTCGATTACATTCAAACAACCATTAAAAATGTTGACTTTATTTCCTTGAGGGCTATATCCATAATACATATGTCGGATATGAGATCAAGATATTAACGTCAATCCAAAACTATCTAATAAATTTGACAAGACCGACACATTAAACGGGTCAAAACATATGTTTATAAGTCTACGAAATAGCTTACAGTATTCCTCACGGTTATTGAAATATTTTAAATTTCGACTTTAGTCACTTTCCAAACTATTCACCATTATTAAAAAATTAGTTATAGTATTTCAATGGTGTTAAAATATATTTCATATTTGGGAAGAAGCCTTGAATTCCTCGAAAATAAATAATTTTTTCAACTGCACATACATATTCATAACAGAGATAAACAGATTACGTGTAATAAATTTTTGTTGTGTTGACGATCCACGTTTTTTGTCGTTTATTGTTTGGAGTTCAGTACAGGCTTACATAAACGATAAATCAGGAGAGGGCCAAACATTAATTTTTGATCGAGAAGATATTTTGTTTGTTTGGTACTCTACTTTTATTTACTTCAACAGAAAAACTTTTATTTTTGGGAATTTGATTTAAAAACCAGAACAAAAAGCTAGAATTGGTCTAAGACCAATTCATATGATACCCTAGATAAATGCTCGTTTCTAATTTCGTATGGTCAGCCATCTGCGCAAGTTTGATCTTTGAAGCTATTTTTGAATATATCTCTAAAACGGTTCGTCGAACAGCAAAAATGAGTATAACCATTTTTATAGGATTTATATGAAAACCGTATAGGGCTGATCTTTTTCACAGGATATGCAAAAATCTGAAATTTTTATATGGCAATACCAAGAAGGCTGCCCGATTGAGTCAGTTTTTGAAATTTTATTAACTAAAACACTATGTACAAAATTTCAACGCTCTACGTTGATGCGTTCTCAGGCAATGCCCAAATATGTAGGGAAAAATGAAATTTTTATATGGCAACCCTACGAAGGAGTTACCCGATTTGTCCCAAATTCAAAGTTATCTTTCCTTTTTTTTTAAAGCATATGTACAAGATTTCAGCTCAGTAAGTACACGCGTTCTCGAGTTAATTATCGAGTTAATTTTATGCATGGTAGTCCAATCCATTTTGCTCTAGTATCATTATTTCTAGGTATTAGAAACGGAATGACAAACTTAGGGCCAGTCCGGATCCAAGACTTCGTCCTCGTCTTGTTATTACAGCTAGTGCCGTAACATCGAGTAAAGCTCTATCCGAATCCATAACTATGCCACCGAGCCTTGCTACTTTGTATAACAGTTTTGAGATCTGGTTAGCTTGATCACCGGTCGAGGTTCGAGTTGACTTATTTAAATAGACAACGTATTATGAGGTTATGTTTATTCGCTGAAGTTATGTTGGTTTGCTATCTGTGAAATCAAGCTGAGCAAACGAACGAATTCAGACAGGTTGGCTTCGTCTTGAGCTTGGAAATATGACGGACTGAAGTTTAAGTTTTATAATTATTATAATAAGTATGTAAGTTACTGTAATTATTATAATATCATTTTGTATTTTAGGGACAAGAAAAATTATGCTTAAACTAATAAAAGCGCAGGGGAGCATTGTAAGCGTCAGTTCGTGGCCTTTTTATGCCGTAATGGACGAAACGCTACGGATGCAACACACAATTTCTCCTCCATATTAATTTCTTCATCCTTGAACTTGCTTGGCTTCACTGCCACACATTTGTAGAGTTTGCGCTATGACAGCGAAAACTACTTTGAGAACTAAAAAGGGTGTGAAATAGTAGGCCGGTATATTAAAATTGTAAAATAAAATATAAAAGAAAATCAGTCTCATGTCATAGGGCGAACAGCAAGTTCACACAAAAACAAAAAACGAATAAAATAATATAAAGTATAAAATAGTAAATAGTTTTTATTATTCAAGCACTCTACCGGCCATATTCATGGCAAATTCCACAGGTACCCAAAGCTCATTTTCAGGGAATCAAGTTTGGATACGTACCACCAACGTGTAGAACGCAAAATAAAGTATCATCACGAAAATTCTTCTGCACTATAGCGTAATCGTCATCGACCAACATACAAAAGTGGGAGACAACAACTGAGATCATTCATACTTCTGAATCCAGTGGTATCCCTTTCGAACACCTTGTTCTATTAAAATAAGACGCCTGTCATCTTACGTAATTTCGTCTCCAATCAAATTCAGTCCTGACCTTGAGATATCGCGAAGCATGTACTGTGGCCTGTTCCGCACATCAAAGCAACAAGCGGACTGTGATTGGGACAGCTCATTTTAATATAATTTAAAATCTTTCAGGGTGTCTTTCTGAACCTAGTTGATCTCCTCGTTGTGGTAAACTATCCATTGGTTTACTTGACATTCAACTATCAACAGCGCTAGACTTCGTGTGAAGACTCAAGTCACGAGTAAGAAGTCTGTGGCTATCAGAACCGCCTTATAACTCGGCATCTCAGGTCCTGTTAAGAAGACTACAACTAATCAGACCGCATTATTGCTAGTCTCCTCAAGTTAAATTTAAGAACACTGTGGTCACCTAAACCACATTATCCTCACCTAACAACTTTCTACGTCAGATCTGCCATCCGGCGACGCGGTACGGCTGTGGACGGCTACTCCGTCAAAATTTAGCCAAGACACAATAATAGGCAATAAGCCAAAGTGGTGACCCCGACAAAGAACCAAAGTTTCGATCGGTTGCCCGTCAGCGCAACCAACAGCTAGAAAACACGACAAAGAACCAGAGTTTCCATCGGTTGCCCGTCAGTGCAGCCAACAACTAGAAAAACCCGACAAAAAACCAGAGTTTCCATCGGTTGCCCGTCAGCGCAACCACCAGCCAGAAAAACCCGACAAAGAACCATAGTTTCCATCGGTTACCCGTCAGCACAACCAACAGCTACAAAAACCGGACAAAGAATCCAGAGCTTCCATCGGTTCCCCGTCAGCGCAACCAACAGCCCATAAAAGATCTCTTAGTTGTACCAGCTATACGAAGATTTGAACCTCTTTTAATTGTGGCATCAAGATCAATTCAAAATTAGAATCAGTACGAGAATCAAGCTCCTCTACAATAAAATCAGTAGGTTTGGCAGTTATTAAGTTTTGAATATATACATATACAGGGTGATTATGATCAAGAAACCTTCCGGTATACCACGCGATTCCTTGAGGTAAGCCGATAAAAAAATTGTTCCACATAGCCCCACCCCCCCTCCCCTAAGAAATCCTCCTTTAGGAGTTGTGGCCAGTTGAAGATTTCGCCAATATTTGTGAGCCCTGATGGGAACAACTGAGTATAACTTTTGAACCACACCATAGATTTTGGTTATTGTTGGCTTATTTAATAGGCCAGAATAGTAGATATCGAAAAGTGTATTCCTCTGTATTTGCTAATTAAGCATCTTTAAGTTATTCTCAAATATTTCCAAAATTTTGATTTTTTTACACTCAAATTTCATAAATACCGTTACTTATTTCAAAAACTTTTTTCCATGTAACCCAAATTTATTGCTTCTAATTAATGCCCCTACTACCCTCTATCACTGGGCAAAAAACCGCATGCTAATACTTGAATCAGGTTTAGCACTGGAGGTTTATTTGCAGATTCAAGCCAGATCACAAAATTGCATACAAGCAATAATCACAGGTAGGTACGTAGGATCTTTTATGACTGGATCCACAATTGCTTTGGTAATAATTTTTGCTTTATTAATTTAAAGTAACAAATCCTATAAAATATGCTGGAAGTGATGTCATAATTGTGCCCTACGAAGTAATGAGTGTCTTATTCTAACAAAATTATTACTATTATTTATAATATGGTTACAAGCATTTTGTATCCTATTCCATAGATCTTCCCTAGAAGTAATAACTGAACTATAAACTATACTTTTTAAATAGCCCCATAAAAAAAATCAAGAGGGGTGAGTTCAGGTGATCGAGCAGGCCAAAGAATTGGTCCTCCACGTCCTATCCATCACGCAGTATATTGCTCGTTAAGGTAACTTCTAACCTGAACAGGGTAATGCGGCGGAGTGTCATCGTGCGTAAAGTACATTTCGTTCCTAAGGGAAAGCGGAATATACTCATCCAACATGTCCTCTGAATCTTGTTTTAAAAAGGAGAGGTAAGTGGTACCATTCACTGTAGGTATTTCAAACGGACCTAATAAGTAATTGTTAATAATCCCACACCACACATTTATTTTAAAGCTTCTCTGATGTTGTCCATCTTAAATGGCGTACGGATTCAGTGACGCCCAGGTGTGCAAATTATGAGTATTTACTACTCCATCCCTGGTGAAAGTAGCTTCCTCTGTAAACAATACTTTTGATGGAAATGCTGGCTGTTTTTCAAGGAACCATCTGAAAAATTGAAGGCGTTTAGTTGATGCTCCTTCTTGAAAAGCTTGTACTATTTGAAAATGGTACGGGTACAGCTGATTAGATTTAAGGATTCGCCAAACTGTTGACTGAGAAGTTCCTGTTTGCTGCGCTAATGTTCTGGTACTAGTACTTTCATCTGCAGCTACCATTCTCAATATTTCCTCCTCAATATTTACATCATGCCACCCTCTTCCTTGATCCAGTCGTCTACGCTGAACTGTCCCCCAATCCCTTATACGCCTGTCTACACTTTCGAAGTTCCTGCGATCCGGAAGTCTACGACGAGGAAATCTCTCCTGCTGCAATCATCTTGTCAGCCGCTATTTCTGTGAGTTTCACCGTAGATGAGGTGTATATCCGGTTATTCTTCATTTGAAAACGACATACTAGTAATTAACAATATTTTTTGTTAATATTTATTACATACTAGCGTTTAAATCTTAGATACCATACCTTTAATCAGTTTCTTGTTCTCTTTAAACCAGGGACCGAATCAGTTATGACTTTTTACGATTGGCTTTTTTTTCTGGCCAAAATAAAAAGCCAGCTTAATCTGGCTTGAATCTGCCAATAAACCTCCATTGCTAAAACTGATTCAGGTATTCGCATGCGATAGAGGGTAGTAGGGGCATTAATTAGGGGCATTAATTAGAAGCAATAAATTTTTGTTACATGGAAGAAACTTTTTGAAATAAATAACGGTATTTACGAAATTTGTGTGTAAAAAAAAATCGAAATTTTGGAAATAAGATGCTTAATTAACAAATACAGAGGAATACACTTTTCGACAGCTACTATTCTGGGCTATTAAATAAGCCAACAATAACCAAAATCTATGGTGTGGTTCAAAAGTTATACTAATTTATTCCCATCAGGGTTCACGAATATTGGCGAAATCTTCAACTGGCCACAACTCCTAAAGGAAGGTTTCTAGGGTGGGGCAGGGGGGGGGGGTATGTGGAACAATTTTTTGATCGGCTTACCTCAAGGAATCGCGTGGTATACTGGAAGGTATCTTGATCAGAATTACCCTGTATATATATAGTTTTAGTTAGTTTATTTTACACTATTTTCCTAAGCCACATTGTAAACCTCTAGTTCCCACAGTGGCTCTTTCTTTCTTCTTTTTGGCGTATATATTGTGATTTGTGGTTTGACTCGTCGTCAAGCTTGTTGTGACTTTATTTGGTTCAATTACATTTCCACTGCCATTTTCTTTTACATTCCGCTCCTACGAAATGCCCGATCATTGGTCTTCGAATGAGAACCTCTCGGACATTCCTCCTCCCACTGCTGAAATTGGCACGACAATGATATCGCTGGAGCCGGCTATTGCCGCGGTCTCCATTAAATATGTCCCTTTCTATCGAAGTAATCCGGAAACGTGGTTTCTCCAGTGTAGGCCCAGTTTGCCAACGCACGCATCACACAGCAGAAAACTATGTTCTACCACGCTTTAGCTGCTCTTGATGAGAACTCCGCTAAAACTATTAGTGATATCGCTAGCAAACCACCAGAGGGTAACTAATACAGTAAGTTGAAGGAAGCGTTGATCTCTAGACTAATCGGAAGTGAAACTCGGCGATTGAAGCAGCTTTTAAACGAGTTGCCTTTGGGGGATTCACATCCCTCGCAGCTTTTGAGAGAGATGCGAGATTTAAACAATAACAAATTATCGGAGGAGGTACTCAGATCACTAGGGCTGCAGTGATTGCCCACTCACACGCAAGCCATTCTTGCATGCAATAAGGAAGACCTGGAGTCATTGGTGGCATGCGCCGATTCAATCGCTGAAGTCAACGCTAACTCCCAGATGTATACTATCTCCACAGCGGACGAAAGTCATAAGACTGCTCTGTCACAGTTAACCGAAGAAGTTCGGAATCTGACCAAGCTGGTCGCAGACTCATTAAAATGACACAAATATCCACAATCAGTAACGCGTGAGAAGGGTTCTAATAAATTTCAGCCTAGAAGCAAGTCTAACGAGAGATCACCATTACCCCGTTTCCAATCTAGACAAGAGCATAACGTTTGCTGGTACCACAAAAAGTACGCAAACGAGGCGAGGAAATGCATTCATCCTTGCTCTTTTAGGATCCAAAGTACCAGTGCTAATTCGACCATTTCTTCTTCAAATTTTTCGTCAAACTAAAAAGCCCTCCGCCATTAACGACGGGTGGAAGTGGCTGTCTAAATAGTAGTTTGTACCTTTAAGCCTAGTATCGAGTTCGGGCAAAGTAAAATTTAACGCGGTCTCCAAATTTTTCACATTAAAATCGCTGGTAAAATTTTGACGTATGTTAATTTGGAGAAAACAAAGTGACAGATGTCTAAAAATTTGATCGCTGAAAAACTTCAAATTGTTTATAAAGTTTAGTGAAATTTTTCTACAATTTACAATTAAAAATTGACTTAATTAATCTGAAAATTGTTAAAAAAAACTTAAATCCTTCAATAAATGAAGAAAAAAGTCTGAAAATTTTCAAATAAAATTAAATTCTTCAATAAGTTCAAAAAATAATCTGAAAATTGTCATGGAAACAGGAAATGTCATAATTTTACCAGCATTTTAATGCTACGCGCATTAAAATGTTCAGTAAAACAAGTGGAGACATTCAAAGTGCCATCTACCTTAAAATAGAGAAATATTCATGTTTTACCAGTAAACTCCGTACTGCACTAGTAAAATCATCAGTAAAATTTTTGTTTGCTATTTTACCAGCGCTAAAATTTGTATGGAAATGTCACATTTTACTCGAACTCGATACTAGGCTTTACGATAAATCATCAAGGAAACATTTTTTAATTGACACTGCAGCTGATGTTCGGTCATTCCGGCCACACAAGCTGATCTGTATTCAAAATCCGATTTATGTTTGGTCGCTGCAAATTCTTCACGTTTGTTAGAAAGATCCTCACATTGGACTTGGGACCCCGGCGTTCTTTTCCTTGGCAATTCATCATAGCGAATATACCCAGACCAATCCTAGGGGCAGACTTCCTAAGCCACTATGGTTTACTTGTCAGCATATAAGAGAAATCACTTATTGATCCTCTGACCTCTGTGAAATCTTTGGGCCAACGGGTAACAGGTCAAAATTCAACACTCTCGGTACTAATTAACTCAGAATTGCAGTTGAAATCCAAAACCTCTTACGCGAGCATCATTCCATAACCGTGGAAACAGGTTTCATTAAGCAGGTGACTCATAAAGCAACACACGGAATTGTGACCAATAGTCCATCTATCGCTTCTAAGGTGCGTCGACTATCACCTGAAAAACTTGCTACCGACAGAAAAGAATTTGACTTTCTGTTAAAACAGGGTATTTGTCGTCCGTCAAGCAGTAGTTGGTCCTCGCCATTACATCTCGTTAAGAAAAAGAATGGTGATTGGAGACCTTGTGGGGACTACAGGCTGTTAAATGCTCGTACCGTTCCCGACTGCTACCCAATTCCATTTATTCGCGATTTTGTTTATCACTTACAAGACTGCAAACACTATTGGACTTTAGATCTGGCTGAGGCCTATCACGAAATCCCAATTGAATCCGAAGACATTCCCAAAACGGCTATTTGCACTCCATTTGGGCTCTTCGAATTCACACGTATGACCTTCGGTCTATGCAACGCGGCACAATCCTTTCAGGGATTTATTCACACCGTGCTTCAGGAATTTTCGTGTTGTTTCGTGTACCTCGACGACATTTTAATCGCCTCTCGATCTAAATTAGAACATTTCATTCATTTGAAAAAAATTTCACGCGGTTAACGGAATACGGCCTAATAATAAATGTCGACAAGTGCACATTTTTACAATCTGAAGTCAAATTCTTATGTCATCCGGTTACATCTGATGGGATTAAACCTTCCCCTGAATGCGTGGCAGTCATTTCAAACATGAAAATACCTAAAACCGTAAAGGACTTACGTCGTTTTCTCGGTATGGTTAATTTTTATCGCCGGTTTCTGCAACATGTGGCCAGTCATCAGGGCCTTCTTAACAATTATCTAATGGGTCCTAGGAAGGGAGTACAGATCACCAATTGGTCTACCGATGCCATCAGGGCCTTCGAGGAGGTAAAATCTCAGCTATCTCAGGCAACACTTTTTTTTTCCCTTTCTTTCGGCAGAGCTCGCATTATATGTAGATGCATCAGACTCAGCTATAGGAGCCGCTCTCCACCAAAAAGTTGAGAACCACTGGCAACCGTTAGGTTTTTATAGTGTCAAGTTAAACAATGCGCAGCGCAATTATGGTGCCTACGACAGAGAGCTTTTCGCTGCCTATCTGGGCATCAAGTATTTCCGCTACCACCTAGAGGGCCGAACCTTCACTCTGTACTCAGACCACAAACCGTTGACATTTGCATTCAGACAAAATCCCGATAAGGCTTCTCCTAGGCAATTACGTCATTTGGATTTCGTTGGCCAATTCACTGCTGACATTAGGCACGTCGCAGGAAAAGACAACATCGTCGCCGATACATTGACACGATTAGACGAAATTCAGCTTCCCGGTATAAAAGATTTTGGAACCAGTTCGATAAATTGCCAATTTTCGGCACAAGCAAGCGGTTGTACTGTGAAGTTTCCGCTATCGGCATTAGACCTTTCATTCCACACCAGCTCAGAAAACAAGTGTTAGATTCGGTGCATAATCTCGCTCATCCTGGCATTCGCACGTCAAATAAAATGGTTACTTCCCGTTATTTTTGGCCATCCATGAATAAGGATGTTAACTTTTGGGCTCGTGCTTGCTTAGCCTGCCAACAGAGCAAAGTGTCAAGACATGTCAAGATCGCCCCAGTCCCTTTTCCTTCATCTTCCAAACGACTTCAAGATGTACACGTTGACATTATCGGTCCTCTGCCTCCATCCAAAGGTTACAAATACTGTCTGACGATCATTGACAGATTCACCAGGTGGCTCAAAGCCATTCCCTTGGAATGCATCACTGCAGAAACAGTAGCGCAAGCTCTCTTCGAAAACAGGGTATCTCGTTTCGGGTTTCCCCGAACAATCGTCACAGACCTGCGCCCTCAATTAGAGTCGACCCTTTTCACTGAACTTTCCAAGCTTTTGGGACTCAAGCGCAATCGAACAACAGCTTACCACCCGTAATCCAACGGCTTTATCAAACGCTGGCACCGTACTCTGCATGCAAACAGTATGGCATACAAGGACAAAACATGGTCAAAGGTACTACCCTTAGCGTTATTAGGACTTAGAACTGCATTTAGAGAGGAGTTTCAGTCTACCCCAGCAGATCTAGTCTATGGTGAAGACTTTCGACTTCCAGGAGACTTCCTTCAGAGCTCCACAAGACTCCCACAAAACGAGTTCATTATCTACCTGCGAAACATTTTCTCGGACATTAGACCCGTTCAGGCCACAAATCACTCTCGGAAATCCTTCTTTAAATTCAAAGACCTGGATAATTGCTCACACGCATTCATACGAACTGACTCAGTTCGAGCTTCCCTGCAGCCCCCTTATGAAGGACCTTTCGAAATTTTAACAAGAAATGAGAAATACTTCTCTCTGAAAGTAAAAGGTAAAGAGATCAAGGTTTCCCTCGACAGATTGAAGCCGTGTTTTAGTGAAACGAGATCGATTTTATAATCCAAGAAACAAAAGACCCACCTCAAACACACCCAGATATTCCACTAGCCACATCACCACCTCGGATGTTTAGAGGAATGAGGTTCCTTCCTGATGGAAACACCATAATGCGACAGCAAACTACACGAACTGGACGAACCACTCAGCTTCCGAGGAAATATGGGTATCGCTGTTGTGGCGGGCTTGACGACGCGTTACGAATTAATTTGGACAACCACACTACATTTGTAGAGTTTGCGCTATGTACAGCGAAAACTACTTTGGGAACTAAAAACTAAAAAAAAATTGTAAAATAAAATATAAAAGAAAATCAGTCTCATGTCAGCGGGCGAACAGCAAGTTCACACAAAAATAAAAAAGAATATAATAATATAAAGTATAAAATAGTAAATAGTTTTTATTATTCAAGCAGTCTACCGGCCATATTCATTGCAAATTCCACAGGATACCTAAAGCTCATTTTCAGGGAATCAAGTTTTGATACGTACCACCAACGTATAGAGCTCAAAATAAAGTATCATCACGAAAATTCTTCTTCGCTACAGCGTAATCGTCATCGACCAACATACAAAAGTGGGAGACACCAACTGGGATCACTCATACTTCTGAATCCAGTGGTATCGCTATCGAACACCTTGTTCTATTAAAATAAGACGCCTGTCATCTTACGTAATTCCGTCTCCAATCAAATCCAGTCCTGACCGTGAGATATCGTGAAGCTCGTACTGTGGCCTGTTTCGCACATCAAAGCAACAAGCGGACTGTGATTGGGACAGCTACTCTTAACATAATTTAAATCCTTTCAGTGTGTTTCTGAACCTATTTGATCTCCTCGTTGTAGTAAACTATACATTGGTTTACCTGACATTCAACTACCAACAGCGCTAGACTTCGTGTGAAGACTCAAGTCACGAGTAACAAGTCTGTAGTTATCAGAACCGCCTTATTACTCGGCATCTCAGGTCCTGTTAAGAAGACTACAACTAATCAGACCGCATTATTGCTAGTCTCCTCATGTTAACTTTAAGAAGACTGTGGTCACCTAAACCACATTATCCTCACCTATCAACTTTCTACGTCAGATCTTCCAGCCGTCGACACGGTACGGCTGTGGACGGCTTCTGTGTCAAAATTTAGCCAAGACACAATAACAGGCAATAAGCGAAAAGACCACGCTGTTCGTTCGTTCGATACCAGGTTGTATCTCATTAACCATAATAGGTAGACAGTTGAAAATTTTCACACACTGCGTATTTCTATTGGTGCTATATCAAAAAATAATAAAAATGAAATAAAATTAAGAATTAACGGGGGCCCCCATAAAAGAAACGTGATTTTTCGGCATGTTTTTCCTCGTTTTGTTCTCATTCATTATTATTATCATAAGTAGGCATTCTTTTTCTTCAAATGAAAGCATTATTATTATTTTTTCAAATGACAGCATTTTTTTTCCCATTACGCCTACTCTCATTTGAAAAAATAAATAATATAATATATATATATATATAATATAATAAAGTACATAATGTTAAATTTTGAATGACGGTACGGAACCCTTCGTGCGCGAGTCCAAGTCGCACTTGGCCGGTTATTTTTTTAATGAAGTGCTATTTTTTTAAGACCTATAAATATTTTTAATGAAGTAATGCTGTTTTCTTCTTAAGTTTTTATTCATTATTATTTATTTTTTAATAAATGAACTGTTTTTTAAATAAGGCACAAAAACAAAGCTTTTTTCACTCAATTCCCTTAATAATGACGCAAACAGGCACAGGTGTCGTTGCAGCCTTCTAACCCGAATCTTCTAATATGAAAGAGCCAGCAGGAGGGAACTCCGCGTTTAAATATAAATGGCCATATCTAAACACGCGTTGATCGTGAACAGAGCCAGGATAGCCAGTGGAAATGTTTAAAAACTTTCCATTAGAATCGCACAATACCTGCGGTTGGATAGCACAGCGCAATTTCTAATTAACGTATTCATCATGAAGATGTGATGGATATAGCACACTTGCGTACTTCCCATCTATAGCGCCTGCTGCTCGATGAAATATAGTTACGTTTCCTTTACGTACAGTGTTACGCAATCGTGTGAGACATATGACCTAAAAAGAAAATTGGTTAATTTGGAAGCATCCTGAGTATACAAGAAATACTTATCTCTGAATGTCAGTACTAAAAATTTCCCTCGACGAGGTCAACTTCCGGTACATGACCTTTCAGAGGTCATGATCTTGAACTCTTTCAGTTTTTTCTTCGCCGTCCTGGTTGTTGAACAAAAGAAGTACGAACTACAGAGCTGGTCTGATCGGAATCTGAAAATAAAATTGTTAAAATCTTTTGTAATATTTAAATCAGTCATTATTTATAACGTGGAGTAAAACAAAAAAAAAGTGTTGAAAATAAATTTGTATGGACAAGCAGAAATCTGGAAGTTTCAATATTGATCCAGAGTAAGCAAGTTTTTTTTGTTTGCATGCGACATTTTTTTTCTTTAGGATAATTGCGAGGAAGAAATCAGAGTGAATAAATTATTTCAACCGTGAGAAATAAATTTAAATAAATAAATCTTATTTGGTTCTCTATCTGAGACAAGAAAAACTTAGAGTGCAAATTATCTCAACTGTGAGAAATAAATTTAAATAAATAATTTTTATTTGGTTTTCTATCTGAGACGGGAGAAAAATTAAAGTGCAAATTACTATATTTCAATTGCGAAAAAGAAATTTAAATAAACGAATTTTATTTTGTTTTCCATTTAAGAAAAAATAAAAAGATATAAGTGCATCTCATATTTTCAAATAAAACAAAGTACAGCTGGTGCTGTACAATAGTTGTCTCTTTCTCTTTGAATGCGCATGTTTAATGAAGAACTCCATCTCCAGTCTAGCATGACATAATTTCAGAGGGGGTCGAAACTCGCACTACATAAAGTTGCATGACCGATTAGGCTCTAGCTTGACACAATTACCGATAAACAACAACAAAAAACTCGCCCGACGCAAGGTTCAAAAGTGGCACGACTTGGGTTATATCTTTTGGGTGAATATCGATATTTGACTAGGCTCGGAAAGATAGCACACCACGCACTGTGCCACTGCGGCTGCTAAATAGCCCAAAAGCGAAATAAACAATATTAAATTTAAGTTTAAACTCACCTGCATGCAGAGTTACATCCCTGATACGTCCACCTTGTGCAGCAATAAAACTATTTCCCTCGCTGGCTTGTCTCGTGAACATTTCTGGTGCATTATCCCGTCAATACAACACAAACACCACTTATAAAATCACTTTTCATTTTGTATGTTACACCTGTCCTTATTGACAGGTTGTAATTTGCGCACGCACGACTATTTTTCTACCCGATCACTGTATCGCACTTCTAAGAAAACACCCGCTCGTGTGTCTTCTTCTCCTGGCTTGCCTTTAATTTGGCTAACTTGCAAACGAGAAGCACGTCTATGTGGCAACGAATTCGATCACGCACTTGCATAGTGGGCTAACTTCTTCCAGCCAAACACGCATCGAAGGTTGTTGTTTTGTACTGTGTGCAGGCAGTAAAATCACACTCTAGTGCAATAGAAGTAAACATTGCACAGTGGCCTCTGTATAAAAATACCCACGTTGAATACAGGAGAAGCTAAGTACAACTTTTGTTACATTGGTGTCAAGTGTGGGGTCGTTTGGTCCTTTGAAGAAAAGATCCCCACTAGTACTAGCTCCGCTCAGCTGCATCTAATTAAAGCTAAAACAACCGCATAATTCATTTATAGAAAAAGTATAAGTCATGTGGAATAATTTTACGGCACAAGAAAGATCCTTATTCGAGCCCACAGAAGAAAATCGACAGCCAACCACTAATAATCCTGTATGTCAACCGAGTGATTCAGGCGTAAGAATGAGTACTTCCAATCCAAACGATTCTCCACTCGCTGCTATAAGCCAACAAGTGCAACAGTTGACTCTTCTGATGCAAGATCTTTCAAATCGACTGGAAAGAGTCGAGATGTCACACGAAGAAGCCGTCAAACGTGCTATAGATGACCTAGCTAACCAACCTACTCCTGTTACTCACGACAATTCAGCCTGCCTTAATTTCAACGTTGCAGAGATACAACTGAGACCACACGAGTCTAGTCTGCCAGCTGATATTAGTGATCATATCACTAGTGCTCCTCTGCACGGGCCAGCTTCATCTACATTCAAAGCCCACTCCCAAAACCAGTCAGTGCATAACTCTGTTCCTGTTCATCCACCTACTTCAGATGGGAATCTCACAGCTTTCGGAACGAATTATCCGGCTATTACCACTTCGGCCGCTGTACAAGCATCTCCAAAAGCAGCTCCACTCCAAGTAAATAAAACAACTTCTGGTAACCAGAATGATGGAGCTCGTGCTGGAAGGCATACCATTTACAGTATGCCTCGTGTACCTGGACGACATTATTGTTCACGGTAAAAGCTATGACGAATTGCTTAAGAATCTAGCGACAGTCTTTCACAGACTTAAATCCGCGGGACTAAAACTATCCGCCACGAAGTGTCATTTATGTCGTAGGGAGGTTAAGTTCCTTGGCCATGTTGTCTCATCCGCAGGTATATCAGCTGACCCCGAAAAGATAATCGCCGTTCAAGAGTGGCCACAACCTAACTGCAAAAGAGATGTGCAATCTTTTCTTGGCCTATGCGCATACTATCGGCGCTTCATAAAAAATTTTTCACAGATAGCCAAACCTCTAACTCGACTGACCGAAAAGCGTGCAAGATTCGAATGGGACCAGGATTGTAGCACGTCATTTGCTTCTCTTAAACATAAACTGACAACGTCACCAATACTTTCACAACCGAACGATACTGGGCTATTTATTCTCGACACTGATGCGAGTCAATTTGCCTGGGGAGCTGTGTTGTCCCAAGTACAGGGAGATGAAGAAAAAGTAATCGAGTTCTATAGTAAGACGCTAAATAAACAGGAGAAGAACTATTGTGTTACAAGAAAGGAACTCCTCGCCGTCGTAAAAGCCGTAGCACATTTTCAACCCTATTTGCTTGGCCGCTATTTTTTGCTGCGCACTGATCATGCCTCCTTGAGATGGCTCATGAATCTTAAGGAGCCGGAAGGACAAATTGCTAGGTGGATCGAACGTTTACAGGAGTATGACTTCACTATCCAACATCGCCAAGGAAGCAAACACGGCAATGCTGACGCCTTAAGTAGACGACCATGCTCCGCCCTTGATTGCCGATATTGTTCACGTCTGGAGGAGAAACAAACTGTCACAGTGCGAGTAACCACAATCCAACAGGAAATAAATCACCTCCAAGAAGCGGACCAACACCTAAGCGTCGTACGACAGTGGCTTACGAGAGGACAAGCCCCGCTTAGAGAAGAAATAAGTGCTCTGGATCCAATCCTGAAAGCCTATTGGAGTATGTACTCCTCATTGATATTGAAAAACAATGTAGCTTGTCGCGTATACACCAACTCGACGGGGGCTAACTATCAAATATTGCTGCCAGCATCGTTGAAGGAAGAAGTATTGAAACTGCTCCATAACAACCCTACAGGGGGTCACTTGGGAATCGAGCGTACATTAGCTAAAGTCAAAGATCGATATTATTGGATAGGATGCTCAGACGATGTGCGAGACTGGTGTGAGCGGTGTCAAGTCTGTCAGCAGAGGAATGGACCCAATAGAAAAACTCGGGCTAAACTACAACTGTACACCGTTGGGGCTCCTTTTGAGCGAATAGCTATTGATATACTGGGACCACTTCCGTTAACCATTCGACAAAACAAGTATATCGTGGTAATAATGGATTATTTCACTAAGTGGCCAGAGGCGATTCCATTACCCAATCAAACTTCCGAAACAGTGGCAGATGCGCTCATTGAGCACGTGTTTTCTCGATTCGGTATGCCTTTACAGCTCCATTCCGACCAGGGCCGCAATTTTGAGTCCAACATCTTTCAAGAGGTCTTGAAAAAGCTGGGTATCGAAAAGACGAGAACAACACCGCTACACCCACAATCTGATGGAATGGTAGAAAGGTACAATCGGACCTTACTTAATTACTTGGCCAAGTTCGTGGATGAAAACCAACGTGATTGGGATAATTACGTGCCCTTAGCACTGTTGTCGTATCGAACGGCAGTTCATGAAAGTACACAGCAGACGCCTGCGATGATGACTTTGGGACGAGAGCTCCGGCTACCAGCCGACCTATGTATAGGAGAAGCGCCTAACTACAGAATGGAAAGTACAGGCTACCTGGATAATTTGAAATCAAAGCTGCATACAGTCTACCGGCAAGTGCGTGAAAATTTAAAAAAGACCACTCGAAGCATGAAGGACCGATATGATTTATCAGCGCGAGCTAACCCGTTCAAGCTTGGCGACAAAGTATGGCTATATGCCCCAAAAAGGTGAAAAGGTAGATGTCCCAAGATGCAGAGAGATTGGGAAGGCCCCTATACAAACTGAACTTGATTACAAAGAAAACGAGAACATCGCGCTATCACAGAAAGTAACTAAAACAGTTAAGTAAAAGCAAAAAGAATCAGATGCTGAAATTAAAAAGACATTAAGAAATATTGAATTAAATAATGATTCAATAAATATAGATCTAGTAACCCTAAGATTAATTAACATAAATTTACTAAAATTAAAAAGACATTAGAAATATTGAATTAAATAAAAGTTTAATAAATATAGATCTAGTACCAATAATTTTAACTAACATAAATTTACCGAAATAAAGAGACAATAAAAAAAAAAATAGATTCGATAAAACATTAATGACCTTACACCTAATAAGCTTAACTTTACCGACAATTAAACATAGGAAATGAAAAGTGGATAAAAAGAACATGTGAATTTGATAATAACTAAAATTTAACAGTGCTATGATTAACTTAGAGCTATTGAACTTAATATTAAGAGGCTGAAAAAAAAAAACGAAACATTATTTTAATTAGCCATCTAAGATACGAAATGGAAAGAAACAAGCTACCTTCATATTAGTCGTATAAATGGTGACCTTCCTCGCATTATCATGTTAAAAAAAAAAAAAATGGCAAGCATTTTAAAGGGCGAGTCAGAGGCGCCTTTTAAATAACCTCTTCCCCAAAGACAAGAGTAAGTCAAAGGGGAGGAAATGCCCCAGACTCTACTATTCTTCTTACGTGCTGGCGTCTCAAGAATTCTTTACACCTTCTGGCTGTCTCATTACCCCACCTGAAAGAGGACGATTTGTTTAGGCATGAAGGTGGCGGGCCGCCACCTAATAAGTATCATCCAATAATTTTAATTATATGAACTAACCTTTCTTTATTGTTTTCATGAAATGAGTAGCAGCAAGTGATGATTCCTGGACATGTCGACTACTTTTTCCGATAGCCGCCGGTCATATGTAAGCAACTAAACTACGAGCTGAGGACAGCTCTGATTCTACGACGGAGGCAGTGTTACGCAATCGTGTGAGACATATGACCTAAAAAGAAAATTGGTTAATTTGGAAGCATCCTGAGTATACAAGAAATACTTATCTCTGAATGTCAGTACTAAAAATTTCCCTCGACGAGGTCAACTTCCGGTACATGACCTTTCAGAGGTCATGATCTTGAACTCTCTCAGTTTTTTCTTCGCCGTCCTGGTTGTTGAACAAAAGAAGTACGAACTACAGAGCTGGTCTGATCGGAATCTGAAAATAAAATTGTTAAAATCTTTTGTAATATTTAAATCAGTCATTATTTATAACGTGGAGTAA
The DNA here is from genome assembly GCA_963924295.1 of Dioctria rufipes. Classification (NCBI taxonomy): domain Eukaryota; kingdom Metazoa; phylum Arthropoda; class Insecta; order Diptera; family Asilidae; genus Dioctria; species Dioctria rufipes. Next base: position 241,015,042 of record OZ002740.1, read on the forward strand.
AAAAAAAAAAAGTGTTGAAAATAAATTTGTATGGACAAGCAGAAATCTGGAAGTTTCAATATTGATCCAGAGTAAGCAAGTTTTTTTTGTTTGCATGCGACATTTTTTTTCTTTAGGATAATTGCGAGGAAGAAATCAGAGTGAATAAATTATTTCAACCGTGAGAAATAAATTTAAATAAATAAATCTTATTTGGTTCTCTATCTGAGACAAGAAAAACTTAGAGTGCAAATTATCTCAACTGTGAGAAATAAATTTAAATAAATAATTTTTATTTGGTTTTCTATCTGAGACGGGAGAAAAATTAAAGTGCAAATTACTATATTTCAATTGCGAAAAAGAAATTTAAATAAACGAATTTTATTTTGTTTTCCATTTAAGAAAAAATAAAAAGATATAAGTGCATCTCATATTTTCAAATAAAACAAAGTACAGCTGGTGCTGTACAATAGTTGTCTCTTTCTCTTTGAATGCGCATGTTTAATGAAGAACTCCATCTCCAGTCTAGCATGACATAATTTCAGAGGGGGTCGAAACTCGCACTACATAAAGTTGCATGACCGATACACCACGCACTGTGCCACTGCGGCTGCTAAATAGCCCCAAAGCGAAATAAACAATATTAAATTTAAGTTTAAACTCACCTGCATGCAGAGTTACATCCCTGATACGTCCACCTTGTGCAGCAATAAAACTATTTCCCTCGCTGGCTTGTCTCGTGAACATTTCTGGGGCATTATCCCGTCAATACAACACAAACACCACTTATAAAATCACTTTTCATTTTGTATATTACACCTGTCCTTATTGACAGGTTGTAATTTGCGCACGCACGACTATTTTTCTACCCGATCACTGTATCGCACTTCTAAGAAAACACCCGCTCGTGTGTCTTCTTCTCCTGGCTTGCCTTTAATTTGGCTAACTTGCAAACGAGAAGCACGTCTATGTGGCAACGAATTCGATCACGCAGTTGCATAGTGGGCTAACTTCTTCCAGCCAAACACGCATCGAAGGTTGTTGTTTTGTACTGTGTGCAGGCATTAAAATCACACTCTAGTGCAATAGAAGTAAACATTGCACAGTGGCCTCTGTATAAAAATACCCACGTTGAATACAGGAGAAGCTAAGTACAACTTTTGTTACAATATCCTGCTGATATGGCATTGAGTTCATCAGCGTCACTCGGATATTTCATGACTTTTGGTATTATTTCCAAAGATTTTAGCAATACTTTCGAAATAATGTAAAATGTTGTTCTTCTGGGTACATTTATGGTTAAGGAACAGCCAGCTTCTAACCAAAACACAAATAGAATCGCCTCTATTGCACGAGTCCAACCGTGTTTTTTTTAATTCCAGAAAGTCAACAGAGCAGCGGAAGGACTTTAAATTAATGCGCAGGTGCTTTTTGCATATATTTTCATCTCCCGCGAGGATTTGAGTAATTTGCAATGATGTTGGGGATGAACAATACGTCTTTGGAGTCTGCAGAAATAAATAACTTTTAAATTGAACTATTATTACAATTAATTTATTTTACACAAAAATCCACATATTCCTGTTTATCGATATCTTCTAAAATAAAATTATTATTTGTTCAAAACCGGGTTAGTAAGCTGCATTATAGCCAATCCTTACGTCTCGTGCTCGTCTTATATACACTGTTTTCTATAAATTTTTATAAGAACTTTAATAATTAGTAATAACATCACAATTGTGCCGTTACGGAACAAAAATCTAAAAATAAAAAATCAACTCACAAAAAACTTAATTTTTTGTAAAAAATTTTCCCACGACAATCACCACAAATAATAAAGGCACTCGGTACCTCAGATAGGTCTCCTTCTGTTACAAAACTAAAAAATAAATAACAAAAGGAAATTACCAAAGGATATTAACAAATGGTAAAGTCCCAGATCATTTTCTGATCTGAGTCTTTAATCAAAACCAAGCTTTCCTATTACATGAAACTCCTACGGCGCGGCATCACAATCCTCTAGAAAAGGGAAAACACCTTTATCATTTTTTTTACGAAAAACATTAATTAATACAAATAAAATAAAACAATCAAGCAAAACTTATATGTTGACGGCAGCTATCTATTCTCCTGACATGACAGATCACTGTAAAGAAAAATTATTCCCATTAAAAACGCGATAAAATAGTTTCGTGCACTAATGTATGCGTTTTCACGAAATAACGTACTTTTGATCTCAATATTACACGCAATTGCATGACGTCTCGTTACAAAGTTATAGGGCTTCATTGTTAAAGCCACCGGCAGAAATAATTCCCATTGTATTTCAGCCTATAAATAACGAGTTGCTGGAACCAGCAAATCACTTGCGATTTGACCAAGCCACAAGACAGATCTGCAGTAACATTGAAGCTACTTAAGTCTTGACTAACAAAAATCCACGGGAAGTATTGCATCCCATATTACTAACTCATTCAGAAAATTTAATAATGTTTAAATATTTTTTCAGCATTCCATTGGGAGTTTTTGACCCAAGTCAAATCCATTCCATTATCTATTTAACTCTCTAATTCACACAGACCCAAATATATCTAAGGTCCTAAAGCGTCATTACTTCAAGCTCAGCATCACTGGCGAAGCAGAACGTATTACGTCAATCTGAAGTGACAGAAGTAAATTACTCCAAGGCATGGGAACTTCTACAAAAAAGACTTGACAACAAGCAGGCTCAAGTCAACACACATCTAAAGGCACTACGAAGTCAAACGCCAATTATAACTGAGTCAGCCCTTGCCTGTCACTCTCTTCTAGATCAGACAGAAAAAAGCCTTCACGAGATGAAATATTTAGAACTACCTATAGAGCATTGGGATGCAATATTAACCTACAACCTTGTTAAGCGTCTCCCATCAGAAACACATCAATTCTGGGAACAAGAACAAGGCAGCAAGACTGAAATACCCTGATCTGTCAGAATTTCTAGAGTCACGTTTTCGTAGTCTAGAATCCATTCAAGTGCGGGAAGACTTGAAACCATTAGAATATCGACTACAAGTAACGTCTCCAAATAGTCAGGAGTGACGACATGGCTATAGACCCAGGAATTCAAATGATATTCCGTCATCAACAAAACCCGCACATAGAGGCGCATACGCATTTAGAATCACACGCTCTTTCATTACGCGGCATTAAAAGAATTAGCTCCAGCAGCATGGTTACAATTCGTGCAACAATTTAAGCTTTGCAAAAATTGTCTCGCCTTACGACCCAACATCAATAGTTGTCCCAGCCAAAAAACTTGCTTTCTGTGTCACAGACGGCACGACACATTACTACACGTAAATCAATTTTTCGAAGCAAAAGCGAGAGTACAAATAATGACCAGAGGCAAGCAGAATTGAAGCTCAATAAGTCTAGTGGCAGTAATAAACCAAGCACCACGTCATTATTTACAAATGTCAAACACGCACAATTGTCAACAGCACTCGTTTACGTTGAAGGTTTAAACGGACAAAATCATCAAATGAGAGCACTGATAGATTCAAGCTCTCAAGTCTCGTTTATTATGGCAGCTGCAATTAAACGATTGAAAATACGAAAGCAACCTACAAATGTCAAGGTAACCGAACTAGAGAAAATTCAAATAGCTTCCGTAAAATCCCAAGCGTCATTCAAACTAAACTCGCTCTACACGAAGTTTGAAACGAACATAAACGCTCTAATAATACACAAGATCACAGATTTTTTCCCAGCCGGCGCAATAAACGACAACAAATTACTTCATCTGCAGCACCTACTCCTAGCAGATCGGAAGTTCCACACCCCTGGATCAACTGACGTTTTATTGGGAGCTGACGTTTGTACCGACATTGTCGAAAAAGGAATCATCAGGGGTGCTTCAGGAGAACCAACAGTGCAACATACTCATCTGGACTGGATTCTGATGCTCAAAATAAAACACATTGACGAACGCACTCATATTAATACGCTCACTGTCCAAGTAACTGAAGATGACAAGTTGGATCAACAACTGAAACAATTCTGGGAAATAGAAGAGATTCCATATAAAATAGTCCACCCAGACGATGGACTGTGCGAGAGAATCTACCAAGACACACACCAACGCTTATTCATGGAGCTTACCAAGTGAAATTGCAGTTCAGAAGGAAAACTGGACCAGTACTCGGACAATCACGATCTATGGCAGTGAAACAGTTTTTTCAACTCAAAAAATGTTTAGAAAAACAACCAGAAATGTCGGCATAATACAAGGCATGTATACCAGCTAGTGCTACTACCACAACACGAGTAGTATTGAATGCATCAGCTTGAACAACCAATGGTCAGTTAGGTGAGTAGATGTTAGTAGGTCCCACGATTCAACCAACTTTGTGGGCCATCATTCTACATCCTCACTCGCTGCTTAGAGCATAAAAGCAAACTTCTACGTTAATGGCCTGCTAACCGGAGCACATGATATAAATATAGGCCCATTATGCCAGCAAGAGCTTATCAATACACTGAGAAAAGGATGGTTAAACTTCTGATAGTGGGCATCAAATAGCGCAGAATTGCTGGCCAACATTCCAGTAACAGATCAGGAAATCAACCCCATTCTAAAAAGGCACGATAAAACACTCGGACTTCAATGGAACCCCATAACAGATCAGTTTGGTTTCACTAGCAAATGAATATTAGCAAGAGAAAGCTATACAAAAAGAAACGATCTGTCAGAAACCGCAGCCTTGTTCGATCCAACTGGATCGTTAGCTTCATATGTCATAATCGCAAAAATCCTAACCTGAAGACTAATTTACTTAAGAATGGATAAAATATGGAGAGAGTCTGCAAGATGTAAAAACTATAAAAATCACCAGATCGATAAAATTTTCATCCAAAATAAAAAATAACCAGCTGCACGGTTTCTGTGACGCATCAACAGCAGCCCACGCAACCGTCGCATATTTAAGAAATGTCAACGATGACAACTCAACTGTAACAGATTTATTGACATCCAAGAAAATAATCGCTCCCACAAACACAAAAATACTTCCAAAATTGGAATTTTGCGGAGCACGCCTCATTAAACAAATACAAACTGACATGAAGCCGCACGATGTATCAACCGTGGCCTGGTTTGACTCAGAAATCACACTGGCTTGGATTCAAAGCCATCCAGCGCAATGGAAAACATTCGTAGCCAATCGAGTAGCAGAAATCCAACAAAATATCGAACTACAATATTAGTGATTATTACCAACAAAGGATAATCCTACAGACTGCGGCACTCGAGGACTATGCCCTGCCGAACCTCGCAATCATGAGCTATGGTGGAACGGTCTATCTTGGCTTCATCAAGATACCGACAGCTGGCAAAAACAACACGTCAGTAATAATTGTCTTGAATTTGAGTCGCGTGAAGTCAAGGCATTGATTTGTACTAATGACAATTGGGGACTGTTAAACAAGTATTCGTCATTTCCCAAGCTGATACGCATCACCGCCTATTGTCAAAGATTCCTTAACAATTGTCGCGCAACTTCAGCAAATCACACGAATGGCTATTTAACATGTGCGTTCCCTGATGAGTATAAATGCTTGTCAAAATAATTTTACCCAATAATCATCACGTGTCAAAATTAATCATTGATTAGTTTGATCAATATACTCTTCATGGAGGAACACAACTAGTCTTAAATACATAAGTATTGGTTAGTAAATACCAGAAATACTATCAGGCAACAAATCCACCACTGCATAGCGGGTTTTCGAACTAAGCCTTAAGTTTCAAATAAAATAATGGGATATTTACCTACTCCAAGAGCAACGCCATCTATGAACTTTGAACACACTGGAGTAGACTATGCTGGCCCAATTGACATTAAAACCTCAAAAATATGAAATGCCAAGATCGCAAAGGCTTATCTCAGCTTATTCATATGCATGGCCACAAAGGCAATACACATAAAAGTGGTGACCGAACTGACAGCCACAGCATTCATCGCAGCCTTCAAGCGATTTACCAGCAGAACAGGACTATGGTAACATTTATAATCTGACCGTGGCACAAATTTAATAGGAGCTAGCAAAGAACTGTCAAGCCAGTTGCAAAAACTGTCATCACGAGTTCCATAAGACATCTCCAATGATATAACATTGAAGGGAATCACTTGGCATTTTAATCCGTCAGCAGCGTCACACTTTGGCGGACTGTAGGAAGCGATAGTAAAATCAATGAAAACATATCTCAAACGAACATTGCAGAATACCGCACTGACATACGAAGAACTATCTACTATCATGTGCCAAATTGAAGCACGTGTTAATTCACGCTCGCTGATACCACTATCAAACGATTCAAATGTTTATAACGTATTAACACTGGGCCATTTCCTGACAGGCAGAAATATCAAAGCTATTCCAGAGCCATCTCCATCCCAAAACTATAAACTCATAAAATGATGGCAATACATACAATATTTGACATAACGATTTTGGAAAAAGTGGTCTGTCGAATATATTCACTATATGCAGCAACGCGCAAAGTGAAGAACCATAGGAAATAACCTAAAGGTTAACCATTCAATTTTAATCCACAATTAGCATTGCCCACCAGCAAGGTGACTGCTGGGAAGAATCACGAAAATTCACACTGGAACTGACAATAATGTCAGAGTCGCCACTGTCAATATTGCTCAACAAAAGTATTGCCGGCACATTACAAAATTATTTAAACTAGCAATAGCAGAAATTTAACACGTTTCAGCAAGAAGCAGGAGTATTTCGCCACCCACACACTTCAGTACAAGCAAAAATATTCACAACACTTTTCACTAAAAGATACGAGGTGCAGCATTCATCACTTATCTTTCATCACCAAAAAATAGTAACACATTGCAGCATGTACATCGGCCTAAAAAACAATCCACAATATGAAAAAAGAAATTACCCATAACGTAGCGGCAACACAACAAATCCAAGGGAAAAACCAACACGCTCCATTTCGCAGCATTAGAATTTTTGCTGGCCTTAAGCCTAGACATGCATCACCATAATTTGGTCCGCTGTAGAACCTAACATAAAAACCAAATGATAACTATTTGTATAAACAATAATTATTAGTATAAACAATAATTATTTGTATAAACAATAACTAAATCACAAATCCAGAATTAACGTAAGTAAACAACCGACACAGTCAAACTGACGCGTGTGGGTCTCAGCATCTGAAGAACTGCATTTCAGCAAATGGTCGGCAATACAGATTAAACGAATCCAACTTCAACATAAACGCAATCCGCCAAATAGGGTGACAATTCGCAAAGCATAAACGAAGGAAGCAGCACAAGACTCGAGCATTTTTTTTTTCATTATTCAATTTGCTTTTTCATTTTTTTTTTTTATTACTTTATCATTTACTTGCATCTTTTTCTCTCCCCACATTTTTCTTATTTTTTGGATTTGATTCACAATTTATGAGTGCCACAAGAACGACGTATAGTCAGGCGGCAGTTACAAATCCACCAGACATAACCACATCAGCGGTGACTGACATAACAAACAAAAAAATACGTCAATCAAGAAGCCAGCATTGACGGCTTCAGCAACAACACCGCACAACTCACACAATTCACAACTCAAAAGACTAGAATTGAAGGCAACAGACCAGCACCCAGCTCTAGCAATCCCACCAACTAGGCCTCCCTCAAATTTCAACGTAGAGCCTCAGCTATGGAAGCAAGTCCGGACACAGCCGATCCCATGGCTGAAGGCTCTCGCTGCAAAAAAACATGCTTCCACATCATAATTGAGGATGGTCATACCCTTCGTTTCCTCAAATTAGCAACAGGCCAAATACGAATAAGACTACAGATCAAAAACACATGTAAGTTTACGCCAATTTATTCAGATACTAACTAAACATCGCCTTTCCTAGAGGCGGGAGGATTTTCCGTTTCGGAACAAAAAACTAAAAATAAAAACTAAAAAATCAACTCACATAAAACTCGATTTTTTGCAACAGATTTTCCCACAACGATCACCACAAATACTAAAGGCACTCGGTATCTCAGATAGCTCTCCTACTGTTACAAAACTAAAAATAAATAACAAAAAATGGTATTACCAAAGGATATTAACAAATGGTAAAGTCTCAGATCATTTTGTGATCTGAGACTTTAATCAAAACCAAACTTTCCTATTACAGGAAACTCCTTCCGGCGCGGCATTATAATTACTAGGGAGGGGAAAATATTGTCATAATTTTTTTTCTACTAAAAAAATTATTTAATACAAATAAAATAAAACAATCAAGCTAAGCTTACATGTTGACGGCAGCTATCAAATCTCCTGACGTGACAGATTGCCGTACAGAAAAACTATTTTCATTAAAAATGCGATGACGTAGTTTCGTGCACTAATGTATGCATTTTCACAAAATGACGTACTTTTGATCTCAATATTACACAAGTTGCACGACGTCTCATTATAAAGTTTCAGGGCTTCATTGTAAAAGCCACCGGCAGAAACAACTCCCATCGTGTTTCTGCCTAGAAATAGCAAGCTGATGGAAGCAGCAAATCACTTCCGATTTGTTACAAGACAGATCTGCAGTACCATTGAAGTCACTTAAGTTTTGACTAACGAAAATCCACGGGGAATATTGCACCCCATATTACTAACTCATTTAGAAAATTTAATAATATTTAAATATTTTTTCATCATCCCATTGGGAGTTTTTGACCCCAGGTATTTCCATCATGAGCAGGTCTATGACGCTCACTTTCTCGATTTAACCCTACCCTTTTTAATAATATTAATCATAATCCTTTCTAAATTACAAATTGAGCAATTAAAACGCCATTGGCGGCCGAAATTATTAACTTTGGAGTCAAAAATAAAAATTAGTATTCGTTTACAAATTGAATTGTATAGAGGTAATTTTTTAATAGTCATAAACCGTCAAAAAACCAATTTTTTAATAGAATTAAATTAATTATATATTACTTATCTGAATTGACTAGTTTTTAAGGAAATATCTTCTGATAAATAAAACTTTGAAGTCTGATAATTTGAAACCATCTGTCTTGTCATTTATGAAACCGGCACCTACACCCCTTTAATGATTAAGCCCGCATTGGGACTTAACAACAATCAATTGCATTTAAGAATTATTACAAACCACAAACAGTAGATACTAGCTCTAAACGTCAAACATCAAGCATACCAATTTGAACAGGTTAGCTTCGTCTTCGACTAACTATTATAATAGCTGAGCTTTATGTGTTGCGTCATTAGCTGTAATAACAAGACGAAGACGAAGACGGACATTTGGATCCAGACAGGCCGTTAGTGTACCCTTTAGATTCCATCTTGGTATAAAAATGTCATTGCTTTTTTGTTTTTTGGTTGTTTGTTTATTATGTTATTTAGCTAAACTTTGGGATACTATATAATGTAATGCACAGCATGGCCGGATAGTGAGATAAGGAAAGGATCAATGAACGTAGGAAGAATTGCGGAGGTGCCGTTGAATAAGAAATTTTTTTAACAAGAAATGTGTAAAAATATATCAAGGTTTCTTACCTTTTTTTGTATGGAGTTAATCGATTTGTTAAATGAATGGCTCAAATATCAGGCGCCTACTGTAAATAATATCGTTTTAGAAACGTAAGCCAGACGAAAACATCGGGGAGATGTGGAGAACTATCAATTTCTATTACGTCATCTCCAGTTAATTTTAGCGAAACTGAAAAGGCGATTGTCATGCAGCTTCAACCTACGATTCAGGCTTACCTTCAGGTGGTTCCATATCATATCGGTATGGACGAAATCCCCTTAGCACTTCTCAATGGATTGACCACCTGAAAAAACTAAAGAAAAATATAATTCAATTAGGTTGATACAATATCCTTTATGTATGCAACTCTCCGTCTAAAAGACTGCAAAATTCGGGTAACAAAGCCATCAAATAATAGCTGATACCTGAACTCAATTTATATTAGATTTAGTCGTAGATTTTCCTAGTACAGTGGATGAAACACAAAAGCATGCGCAATTGCTGGCGAATAAGCGGAAGACATCGGAGCTCATAGAAAATTATTTCTATGAAGTTAGCGCGAGTGCTAAATATGCAAAATTAACTACATGTCAATATGTAATCTTCGAGTTAGCTGATCATCATTTCGTAACTGTATTGACTGCATCTTCCTACCGAAATAATTTCGATAAAAATAAAGTAATTCGCGGGCATTTTATAATAAGAAAAGGATCGAAATTGGACAGATTCGTTGTTCATGTAGATAGACCAAACACGAAATTAAGCCGGTCCACAAAAAAGTCCTCACACAATTTTAGAAGTTCAAATCAGCGTCAACAGTAAATGAGTTTCACAGGAAATTCTTTCAAGTTCGGACTATAGGGACTAAATAAACCCGTTACTCTGCAAAAAGGTGGGTAGTTGTGATTTTTATATGTTACTTAGTTCCGCGTTTCGATGAAAAATTCAAGTTTTCACTTTTGAGGGGTCGCCGCGGTCCGACATCTTAGATTAAAAGTACAAAAAATGCCATAACGGTTGATCTGATCCTACGACAGAAATGTCTGATACAAATTTGAAGAAGAATAAATTCCCTACATTTTTTGCATAAACACTTTTTTGTACGTCTGATGTGTAAGGAATTATAGCGCCGGAAACGTTAACATTCTTCCAAAAAAATGTATACATATACAGGGTGGGCCAAAAGTCATCATGGGGTTTAAACATTAAATTGGTAACATATGGTAGGATAAAAAAAAGGAGCGGTAAGGTGGGGTGGGGAAACATGCTTACCTATGAAGAACAGACAGTTGGCTATCATGTAAAAAAGGAATGAAGAGAAATGGTCAGCAGGGTGTGGAGCAATGTACAAACGAAAAAGTTAGTTATTTTTAAACCCCATGGTGACTTTTGGCCCACCCTGTAGTACCATTTATACAGGGTTTTTCGTGCATTGTGGTTTATAGGTACGGAAGTGATAGTAGTAACCTAGTCAAACAAAAAATTTTATTGCAAGGGGAGGGGTTGGTGGCAGCATCTTAGCCGATTCGAAGTTACAGGATATCGAGCAATGCTGAAAGAAAAATAAAAAGAATTAGTAACAATCAAACAAATATAAAGTACTTACTTAACTTAAAGCCAAAGCCAGGGAAGTCGTCCCACGTAGAACATACATGCATGTAAACAGCTGAAATATGACAAAAATAATTAATTAATTAATTTAAAAGAATTAAACAATGAATACAATGAATTATGTATATACTAAGAAAAACCGATCTGAATTCATAAGGAAAATGTATAAAACTTTCCAATTTCCCCATACAAACGAATGTAAAGCAAGTGTCGGCAAAGCAGCAACAGCACTATGGGAAATGGAAATTTATTAATAATTAGTTAATTTTCTATTTCCATCTCTTGAAATGTCTACCAACTATTGGAAAAAGAGTCAGAGAACATGTTAAATATGACAAACCATTTTCCCGCGAATTATTTCGAGGAAAATTACACGAAAATTTTCCTCTTTGACAGTTGTCGCAATGGAAAGCAATTCACTCAATTTTCGAGTTTTAACTTGATTGGTAGTGCCATAATACAATAAAACCAAAGATTATGCACCACTACAACTATTATTTGGAAAAAATCAACTTCCCGCGAAAACCAACGGATGAAAGTCTCACCTGAACCAAGGTTAAAATTGCATGGAAATAACGAATATTCTTATAAAATAATAACACACATTCGCTAAGCAATAACTACAACACAATTTGTCCAACTTACCTTAGTTTTATCAGCGGAAAAACACACTGAAAAACTCGCGACCACGAAAATGTGAAACGACATTTATAAACACCGCGGAACTGTCAAACTTTATGTGTACTTTATGTATTTATCTACGTTAAAAAATATTTAAGAATTTAGATCAATGAGACGAAAAGAGATAGCAAGTGGAAGCGAGATAGTTAAAAAATACGTTCCACATTAAAATTCTCTCAATATTACATAATTATTATTTTTTAATTAATGAATTTCATAAATGATGGATGTTTTTTAATGCGAAAATATAGATGTCAATGTTCCGCATTGAATCATATTAATTACAGCTCGTGAAAGATAAAATATTCTGAGTTACTCGCGTTATTGTCGCGAGTTTCACACAAAAAATTGCGGTTCACACCCTATAAAAACCCGTGCATTTGGATGGATCCTCTCTTAAGTTTTTCAAGTTCAACAAGTCAAGATCGTGTCAAAGTTATTAAAGGGTTTTTTATTAAGTTCTTTGCAACTTGTGAAAATCATGGTAAGAGTAAGCTTATATGCAATTTTAGATGGAGGAAAAATAATTGCATCTATATACAACTTAATGATAGTTTCGTGAAATTTTCAAGTGAATTAATATTTAATACAGTGACTGAAATTAATTATTTTAAGATTAATAGCAATTGCAGTAATAATGATTTATTAAATTGGCCTTCTACAGAATAAATTCAATTGGGTTAGCTAGAATACATATGCGAATTGTTCTTTGCTTGCTAAATTTGTAATTTGATTAGCCTTTAATTTCATACATGCAAGGAAACTTTATAGATTTATAGCACAAATAAGTGGCTAGTTGTAAATTAGCGTGCTTAAGAACAACTTCAAATGATTCTTTAATGATATCGAAATGTAAATCTATTTATATTCTAACAAAGAGTATACATCCGCTTTTTATACAAGCACATGGTGTAACGTATCCCTGCGTAAGAATTTGTAGTTCAATCAAGAACTGACCTTGCGTCACATTTTTGTGATTCCATTTATAGTTCATATTATTTACATAATATTTTTTGGTGGTTCCATCCAGGAACCAAGCTACTTACGTAACACAGGGTGATTAGGCAAACTTGCTAGTCTTTCACAAAATACCCTGTATTTTAAAAACTTCAAGGTGTACGATCACTTACGAAGCGCATTGTATGCAGAACTTCATGGCCTTCGTGCTTCTTAAGATCAGGGTATTTTTTTAAAGACTAGTAAATTTTCTTAATCACCCTGAAATAACTCCGAAACGACTGGGATGCCGCACCCCCTTGTTATAAAATTTCTTGTTTGACTAGGTGAATAATATCATCCCCTGTCCTATGGACCACTATGGGCGAATCACCCGGTATAGGCGTATTATACGTACATAATTTTTTGGAAAAAAATGTTAACGTTTCCGGCGCTCTAACTCAGTACACATAAGACGTACAAAAAAGTGTTCAAACAAAATATGTAGGGAATTTATTCTTCTTCAAATTTGTACTAACCATTTTTGTAGTAAGATAGCGGACCACGCAGACTCCCTCCAAGCGTGAAAACATAAATTTTTCATCGGGTCCCGGAACTAAGTAACATACAGGGTGTCCCGTAAGTCGACGTCAAGCCGGAACCGGGTGATAGAACAAATCGTAACAGTTACCAGAAAAATATAAAAAAAATCTAAGTCATGTATTTTTCAAATTATAGGCATTTCTTTTGTTTTCGAGAAAATGTACACCTTGTGATGGTTTTTTATCTGCTGTTGCTACAAGTCTTTACTTTTTTTCAATTTTATTTTCTTATGTAATCCCGAATAGTGCTTATGTAACCTGTTGCTTTAAGTTCTAAGCCAACTGGTCCAGCTTGGAAGAAAATGTCACATTTTGCTGAACCAACAATATAAAATTAATAATTCGTTGAACTTTAACTGACTGTACTGAAAAAAAAACATGTACTACGCCAGTCTGGCTAGTAACTTTAAAAGTTGACGCATTTAATAAGGATTCTAAGATGGTACAACACTTCCTACATTATTTTTTAGACTACGGAAAAAAAATTTTTTTCTTCAAGAAACCCAGTTTCGAAAAATTTCTTTTCACTTACTAAAATTGGTTCTAGTGTACCCAAAGTTTGCCTTAAGAGCGTAACTTTAAGATTCTAGCTTGAGTGAGACGGATAGTCATTCCATGAAGTGTGAGTAAGACAGATAGTGACGTTTTCAAGTTAGAGATGCTAACTTTTTGTTAAATTTAGGACAAATTTTCCTTAATTTTAAAATTAAACACCAATTATTTGGATGCTAAGATTTATTATTTACAAAAGATGTTCAAACTGCCTTCCTTCAGCTTCAGTACAAGCTCGACATCTTCTTAAAAAAGATCGGGTTATCAGACGGGCAATTTTTTCATTGTTGACAAATTCAACTGCTTCCGTAATTCTTTGCCGAGGCTCAACTAAATTTTCAATTAACTTCTTATAAACTTTCTCTTTTACTGCTCCCCAGAGGTCTTTAATGCTGAAGTTTATTTAGATTTTTTGCAAAACCGTTTATCTAATTTACTGGAAGACATGCCACTAAGAATTTACAGAGAGATGTGGTATCCGCAAGACGGCTGCCCATCGCACCACTGCCAGAATATCTCTCGGTGTGTTACACACTACACCCATTCCCAGCTTCCACATAGAATCGGGCTTCTCAACCACTCTTCAAAGAAGGGAGGAGCTGGCCGGCAACATCTTCCACATATTATCTATTAAATCTAGTGCCACTGGTCCTGATAACATATCTCCTAAGTTCCTAAAATTATTGCTGCCTTACATTATTCGCTATATACTATTTATTTTTAATATCTCCCTAACATCATCTACCTTTCCTTCTAGATGGAAAATTGCTACTGTGCTACCTATCCCTAAAGTAAGTTCTGCTGTTAACCCATCTGATTTTAGACCCATCAGCATTTTGTGTTTTCTTGCGAAGGCTTTGGAAAAGGTGAAGTACACTCATATCCAATCGTTGGTAGATAACAACAGAATGCTTTCGCGCTGTCAATCAGGTTTCAGACCAGGTTATAGCTGTCAATCGGCTATCCTAAAGGTTATTACAGACATAAGAAAAGGCCTGGATAACGACGAGATTGCAATACTGGTTTTACTCGACTTTACAAAAGCTTTTGACTGTGTAAATCGCTCTATGCTCTTCTAACATTTTTCCGGTGTTCATTTATGTAGTGCCGTCCAATTGATACAGAGCTTCTTAGGCGATAGGTATCAGCAAGTGCGAGTCAGAGATCATCTTTCTGATCTACAGGCGCTTTTCTGTGTCTATTTTAGGTCCAGTGCTCTTTTCCTTATTCATCAATGATTTACCTGACATTATTCAAGAGGTTAGTGCCCATTTATATGCTGATGATTTACAAATATACAATAGCACTCCTCTCGGGCTGATTGAAGACTCCATTGTCAAGATTAACGATGACTTACGGCGAATTTACAATTGGTCTCAACGTAACCTTCTAATGTTAAATGCCAATAAATCGAAATATATAATTTTTTCCAATAACAGCTTGGAAACTGATATTCCGCAGACCATGTTTGGGGGTGAAATATTGACTAGGGTAAGCGAAGCTACGAATCTCGGTGTCGTTCTTAATGGAAGAATGAAATGCTGTGATCATGTGCGTGCAGTGCTAAGTAAGGTGTATGGAGGTTTGCGTCGACTCTGGCTCTCTACTAAATTATTAAGTGTGGACATCAAATGTAGACTGGTGAAAACTCTCATCCTGCCCTCCTGTTCTTACGGGAATTTGATTTTTCCTAAATTGGATAGCTATTGCTCTCGTCGAATAAATGTGGCCTATAATGATGGTATTCGCTTTATTTTCAATTTACGCAGATTTGACCATGTCTCTAATTTTATTCCCAGAATACTGGGCTGCACACTGAATATTTACCTAAGACGCCAGGCAATTCTATTCCTCTTCAAGCTCATACATACTAAACGCCCTGACTACTTAATGGATGAGATCCAGTTTCTCCAATCTCAGCGACGTTGGGATCTTCTGACTCCACGTCATAGTCGCTTGGTTCAGGAAGGCTCCTTCTTCATTCAGATCCCATGGCTTTGGAACTTGCTACCTACAACCTTCCAGAGAGCGGTTACTGTCGGTGAATTTAAGAGGCTGCTATCTTCAACACAGGTCTGATGGTTTCAAGAGTGCTGCTAATTAATTAATCAAATAATAAGTTTTGTTCTTTTTTCTAAATTTAGTTTTGGTTATGATTTCATTATTATTTTAATCAACATATGAAATTAACTCTATTAATAACTATTTGAACATTGTTTTCTCTAAAATTATATTTTCGAGTGCTTACAAAAGATTGTAAATCTTGTGTACCAATCCAGCTTAATAAATTAAATTGAAATTGAAAAATTCTCGAGTTATCGTGCGGACGGACAGACAGACGGACATGCAAAATCAAAATTACTTTTAATTTTATGCGTGGGTGTCCAATCCATTTTGCTCTAACATCATTATTTGTAGGTGTTACAAACGGAGTGACAAACTTAGTATACCCTATTAATTCCATCTAGGGTATAACAAGACTAATGACTGGAGCGAAACTAATCAACGTGCACACCGTGCTCCTCTCCTATCGCGATTGCCATAGTCTTTTCAAAAATGTGGTTACATTAAATTGTTTCTACCCTTCTTTTATTTAAATTATATTTCTTTGCTATTTGAAATAAATTTCGTAAGTAATCACTTGTAAAAATGTCTGGAAAGACTTACACTAAAAAGGTGTTTCTTTTCACATTTCCTGTATAATACTTACTGATCAAATATACTCCAATCTTGTAGCAAACAATTTCCGTAATTAGCTACGTGGAATATTTTTATCAATAAAGCATCCTACACAGATCTAATTTAAATTCGACTCTGATATTTGCAATTAGAAGGTATTCGAGCTTTTCAGCAATTGCTTTGGAATTGGCAACTTCAAAATTTTCATACATATTAATTGCTGCTGACGAATTATCTCATTTATCTGCCATAAATTTTGACAACTACAACATGAGACTGTTAAATCCTTCAAAGATTACATTTGATTACATTGCTTTAAACACAATACATATTACAGAATTTGTTATGCATATTATTATACAGGGATACACATTAAAATCATTTGCAATTATGTAAATAGGATAGTTATATCGCGTTTAAGCAGATAACCATATTTATTGCATTTGGGGATTAGTATGCAGAATACAAATTAACGTTTGTAGCACAAGTTACATTAAAAACAAAAAATTAAAGCAAAACAACACGAATATACGATAAATACTGTTATGTCTTTTCACGACATAATATCTAACTGCGGTCATTCTATTTGCCGACAAGGATTGTCCAAATCAACTCAATTTGTATCAAGTTCTAATGCCTCAGTAGCAGTTCGATCTACTCCATTTTTGCATATAATAAGCATCAGAACGTACTACAGCTTTCAACGAAAACTTTAGAAGATTGAGCAATCAGAATCGCGATTCTGGGACTTAAGTTTTTTTTTTATGAAGGGATACCCTATGCAAAACACAAGGAGACATGAAGAGAGTGGCTGAAGTGCTAATGTATGTCGCTCTTAAGTCTTTATAATCTGAAAGCCAGAGGAAAGACACAAAATGCTTGACTGTTCCATATTCCCATAGTTCGGGATAAAAAAGTATCACGGAATTTTATTGTATACGGCCGCAAGTATCTTGAAGGTTGAAGGAACGTGCGCGCCTTGCAGCACGAGTGTTGCCAACAGGAATTACAAGGAATCATATTAGATATTTCACCACAACATTGACCCTGCATGTAGCTATAAATGAGCAAAATGTATCCAACATTGGAGTACTCGAAGAAGTCAATATGACAAGTTGTTGTATATTTGTTGCGACTTAGGTACCCAATATCGTGAATCATAACAAATATATATTCATATGCAATATATTGATGTACCTATCATAAGTTTGACCATGAAAACTTAAAAAATTTTAATTCAATTTAAATTTCATTAAAATTCATTAATTAAGTATAAATTGCATTATATTATCAGACACATATTCCATCCCACAATATGCATTTAGCTGAATTAGTGTCTCCTTTTCCTTTTTACTTTTTGCTATGTACACTGTACATACGTATAATACTTAATTCATCTAATCTAATTCCATGTACATACATACAACTATTCTTGATGCCTTAGAATTCATATCTTAAGACAGCGAAAACTGCATATCAGATTTCAGTTTCCTTGATGCAATTGTGTTCCGTCAAAGCTTTTTCGTATTTTCTCGATTACGATTTTTCAATGTCGCACAGTACTCCGTCGCTATACATGAGATCGCTGACTTAATATTTTGTTTTTTTTTTTTACTGGAATTTTTAATTATGTTATAATTTTATTTAGTTATATTATTATTTTGTATAAAATATAGGTATCAGAAGTGCGTTATCCACAAAATCAAGGAAAGAGTAATTCAATATTTTGGTAAAAAGGTACATTTATTTGTTACTTATTCTACACAGCTTTATAGACCTCCGCAGCTTATATGACTTCCAATACACTTATAATTAATTATCCTAAAATTAATCTTATCGTAATCTATAGAGACACAGATCCTTATATTACAATTATAATTACTACAACAATATTAATAAACTACATAATGTAATATTTACTTAGCCTTCACAATCGATGCTGCTATTCCCGGTTTCAGACAAATTAATATTTTCTAAACTGAAAACACCACTGGATATAGGTGTTGTAGGAATTGAAGGATTCGAACTTTTCAAAAAGTTTAGTGTTTCGGCTGAAATTTTTTCGCGTTGTTTCTTTCAGTATGGAAGAGATGAAATTTCTGGGTCCGATGTGTTCGATATTGCAAATTAATGGTATTAAATGGTACTTTTCAAAGAAATTTAAGAAATAATAAAATAAAAATATAAAAAAAAAAACACAACACACAACATACATATGAAAATTTTAGAACTTACTCTAAAAATGCTTTATTTTATTGTTTTTAGATGATTAATGAAATATGTGTTTAAAAAATATGAATATAAATATTATAGTTTTATTTTAATTACAAAAATAGTACCTATTCTTTAATACTAACCTATTGTAGTTTACAGATATAAAGCTGTGGTACTTGACATGATTACACATATTTTTAATTTTTCTTTCGTATTAAATATTTTGCAATGTAAATTTAACTATATTCTTCTGTTCGGACTTATATTGCAATGATTATTGAAAGTTTAAATAAAATTGAAAAACACGTCAACCGTTAACAATTTCTTTATTCATATGAATATGTAGACAACTTACTGTTAAATAATACCTGCGGATGAGTAATGATTATTAACAACCGGCACGTCCATGCACACCATCGCGATCTATAATGATAATAAAATGTAACAAAGGAGAGCAGGGCTCAGTGAGTAAAGCTGAATTCGTACGCATAAAATTCACACACACATTCCTCACACAAATAGCCCTCCTAGACCATAAGTCGATCCGGAGGAAACACATTCCGGGATACTAGCCCTAATATATTTCATTATGTCGGTCAGCAGGTAAACAAATTATGCAACTCATATAGGCCGTTCAGGATAACTTAGAGCTTTTTCATTCACCATACTAATCACTTTTCCACTAGTTACTTAATACAATTTGTTTGAAGCTACTGACTGAGGAGACTATATCCTACCTCTGGCATGAGAACATTTACACCATCTACGCCAAAAAAATTTCATGCAGCAAGATGCAATTGCACTTACTAGGCTTCTAGATATTGATAACTGTCTTGTGCGAGACCTGGCTGAATGAAGATATATCA
This sequence comes from Dioctria rufipes, assembly GCA_963924295.1. NCBI lineage: Eukaryota > Metazoa > Arthropoda > Insecta > Diptera > Asilidae > Dioctria > Dioctria rufipes. The sequence goes on from OZ002740.1 coordinate 241,034,721, forward strand.
TCTCTAGCAGTCTCTTTGCCTAACAATATTTTTCGAAAAGATCAAGTTGCTCGATTCTATCTACTTCCATTTTTCTCTTAAGGCAAGTTTTATTGCCTCTTTTGATCCTGGTTACAAAATCAAATTTCTTTGTCTGGAGTTAGATTCCGATTTCGAAAAGTATGTTATGATTAGTGCGTATTCTGCGCCTAATGTTTCAATAGTGAAATGGCATCAAAATTCAAGGAATCTATTTTGTTGCAGGTATCTCATAATATAACCTAATTATGTTTGTTTGGGCGATGTGAATGTTGATGGCCTTAATTCTAATGTTACTGCAGACACACTACATTATCTATATCAAACTCAGAAACTGAATATAGTTAATCATCTACCGACCTATTTTAATGCTAGCACACCATCTCAGGTTAACTATGTCCTCCCAGCAAATCTTGATATATCTTTTTTTTTTCAGAACCAAAAAGGTCCTCCAATTCGATCATGATATCCTATACCTCTCAATGACCTAACGCCTAAGCAAAATTTCCAATATTTAACTTTTTCCTACTGGGACTATAATTATATTAATTATTCATTGTCAAAATGTCGAATCTTAAGTATAAACTCAGCACTTGTAAGCTGATGATAAGGAAGTATTATTGGCAATGTATAAAATAAAATGCAAAACATGATCTACCTCCGCGATTTATTAAATCAGTCACAGCAGAAATTATAAGAGTTCTGATTCCTATAATTAATTTCATTGTTCCGATATCCGCATTTCCTGTATATGCAAAATTGCAAAATATAATTCCCTTTTCGAGAAATTAGTAGTTACTCATCTTGTGGAAAACAGTAGTGAAAACAAGCTTTTATGTGCTTGGTAATGTTGGTTTTGCACGAATCATAGCTGGGAAACTGCTACGCTTAAAATAACGACTGATATTCATGAAAATTCTGAGGAAATTATTTCAAAGTTCTTTTTTTCATCCTCAGCAGTCACACTGTTCAAAAAGTTTTTGCGTTGGCGAAGTGAATCAGTGAAGGTGGGGAACACTTTCTCAGATATAGCGCTTTATTAAGCTTTATTTCTGTTGACCAATAGACTTAATGGAAGACTGTATATAAGGACTAAATTAGGACCTACAGCATGTTCACAATTGTTCCATAGAAAATAACTTCGAATTAAATCACAGTAAGTCTAATTCCTGACGATGTGCAGAAATGGCATCGATCATAACAATTTATCACCAATTTTTATTAACGGTACCAGCTAACCTTATGTTGAAACCGCTATGAGCTTGTTAGTCAAGCCAAATTCCAAGTTCCCCTGTTGCAGGCATCTCACATTAAGGAAAACTTACGGCTGCCCCTAAAATTGTGGCTTCATTCAAAATATCATCCCCTTCTTATACGGAAAACGATAGTCAAAGCCCAGATTATTCCCAATTTTACTTACGGTAGTATAATTTTTTCGCGTCTCGACTCCATATGTTGGAGAGGCTTCTGGTAGCTTATAATGATGTTATACATTTAAACAAATCACATCTCACCAAATTCTGCATCTCTGCTAGATTGCTCCTTTGAGAACTAACGGTGTAAATTAAAATTTTTTCATAAGTTGATATATAGCCAACAGCCTGAGTAACTATTTGTAAAACTGAAATACCTGCAATCGACTAGATATAAGAATATTTTGGTTCCCTATTGCAAATTCCAACACAGCGTGCCTACTTTTTTCAATAAATCCGTAAGTGATATGTTTTTCATATGATGTTCATCATACTGAAGTCGACAGTGCCTTCAGCAGACTTCTTCAATTAATTAATTTGAAATGTGTTTGGTTAATTTTTAATCTATCTATGATACCTACGACTAGATATGAGAATTTTTTATTTTATTATTATTTATAACTATATATTACTTTATATAATTTATTATTTATTTTTATTTATTGTTTATTATTTATTATTCATTATTCATTAAATATTAATTATTATTTACTATTTTTTATTTATTATTTATTTATTACTTATTATTTATTTATTTATTTTTATTGCTTATCTGGTTAATTTATTCATTTTATTTTGCCCTGACGGGAATCGAACCCACATTTGTTAGAATCGGTCAAAGATGAATTCGTCTATTGACGAATTATAAAAACTTTTATTTTAAAGAATCAAAATCAAATCATAAATAGGGGAAAGTGCTGTACCTCGGACCGGTTTTTAGTATTTCCCAAACATCTCAAGTGCCTTTTCCTAAATTTACTTATTATGCTATTGGTATATATGTTTTATCTGTACTGTCAACTCACAAACCGCCCACAACGTAAGAACTTACGTAGTTTTTTGTTAAATTAAGTTTTATTCTTAGGTGTCATTTTGGTCCGAGGTACAACCATGTGTTATACCTTGGACCAGTGGGAATTGTACCTTGGACCACCAGAAAAATCTGTTAAGTTCGCTAGAATAAACAACTCGTAAATAGGAAAAAATATTCTAACGTTTTATTTTATATTCAGTAATAAAGAAATAACACAAATTTAAATTCATTTAACAAAACAAAGACTAAAACAGAAGAGAATAAGGAAAAAACAACGTATCAAAAATTCAAATTGTAAATTCAGTTTGTTTTGGATTGTTGTACTAAATTCCATATCTGATCATTATCACAAGACCAGTCACTGTCGCCATTAAAATCCTCTTCAAAAGAAAACTGCTCTTTAATAAAACTTTCTATCATCGCTGCTCTTGGTAGCTGGTAACGTACGTTTCCTGTTTCCTCTTTTCTTGGAGTAACCTTTCTTGAAATGGATGGTTTTGCCAGCAAATTTTGAAGACCTTGGGATTCTGTAGACTCCGCCATAACCTTTTTGACAACTTTAGGTTTACGGATCGATTTAGTGGATTTTCATGCCAATAATTCTTCTTTCTCCGGAGTATATATTAAAATTCTAGACTTACCTTTTCTTCTACCTCCCCGCGCAGTTTTTCTTGGCTGAGCTTTAGGATATGGCTGAATCATTTCAGGGGTTTTCAATTTCTTCTTTGCTAAGGGGGGATTTTTCTTTGCGCACGAGTTAGGATTATGATTTTTTTGTTCTCCAAATTAATTAGTTCGTTACTTGTGTATGTATTGATGTTCGTCTCCAGAGTATTTTCTGCTTCTGATGGAAGAGGACGATCAGTAACAAAGGCAGATAAAAACTAGTGTTCCTGAAATATGTTGTCATTTATAGGCCAAATTCCTCTTTTTGAATAACCACTTGAGACATTTTGCATGGTAAAGGCTTTTGTATAAGCTTTGTCTACAATTTCGGCGACATCATATATCGTAACAGTTTTACCTGGATTTGATAGCATCCACTGCCCGACGGCCTGGTTATAATAAGTCTTATAAGGACCGAAAACTGTCCTGTCCAATGGCTGAAGCTTATGAGAGGTATGGGGTGGAAATGTTAGAAGAACAATTTCTGACTTTTTAGCCTCTTCAATAGCTGGAATTGTAATATGGCTCTCATGATTATCCATAATAAGGAGGACTTTTTTTTCTTGTGAGGGTTTAACGTGCTCAATGAAATGCTTTAAATATTTTAAAAATAAGTTTTCATTGGACCACCCCGAGGGATTACTACCCCCAATGGTTCCTGCTGGAGCTCCTTTAAGCATTCGGTCCTGAAAGTGTACGCGTGGAAAAATTAGCATAGGTGGGACGTGATTTCCAATAGCGTTAACAGCAGATATCATTGTTACATTCATACCTCGCTCACCTGAAGTCACAGAGCCAACTTGTTTTTCTCCTCTTGGTGCAAGAATTTTAGGGGGATTATGAACAATCGAATTTGCGGTTTCATCGAGGTTGTATATATTTTCTGGAGTGAATGGATGCTTCAAATAACATTCTTTTAGGTTATGAAAGAACGCTTCCACATTTGCTTTATTGAAGCTTGTTGCTCTGAACAAGCTAGTGGCCTCAGGTTTCCTCAGAGTTAAACCTCTTCGTCTTTTGAGAAAGCCTTTCATCCATCCTTCTCCTGCCATTTGACAATTTTCTTGTATTTTCTTTCCATTTGCCTTAGCATATTTATATGCCACTATCCTCGTGTCTTTCTTCGTCAAGCCATAATGAAGGCGAGCTGCTTTTTGTAAATAAGTTTCCAGCAGTGCTTCTTCATTATCTGAAAATACGCGCCAGACATCGTTACCGTATGTATGTTCATATTCGAGGGACTGACTTCCAGATTTGCGGCAAATTGTTAAATGTCTAAGCAATGTTGTCTTCGAAATTTTATTTTGTTTAGCCGCAGAACGAATAGAAACATTGTGTACGAGAACTTCATTCTAGGCGACCTTAACATTATCCGTATTAATGGGAGTGCGTTTTACTACTCCTGTTTTACTTCGCGGCATTATGATATTTAAAATCTGAAAAAGTTGAAAAATATATCTTTATAGGTAACACTGATACTTATAAGCGTATAAGAAAACTGCGTCATACTTCATAGATATTTTCTTGGACCGATCCAAGGTACAACAAGGGACCCGGTCCAAGGTACAACAAGGGACTCGGTCCAAGGTACAACACACGCAACGTTTATAAAAATGTAAAATTTTCATATAGCAAAAATGTATGAATAAATAGAACACAACAATTTACAATGCTAAATATTGTATAGGTTTAAATATAGGAACTAGTAGAAGTATGCTCACCTTGAGTATAGAGAACTTTTAATGTTAACTACTAAAAATAAATTATAGCCCGCCAAATTTTCCTTACTAATTTACCACACAGTGTTCAGAGTGTGACAGTTTATCATAAACTGAGCAAATGCGGCACATTAAGCAAGCTTTAATACTGAGAAGAGTAACGGTTGTTTCCACCGGTTGGAGAAAATATCGTTTGCGGTCCGAGCTGCAACTTTTGAGGAGAGAACTAAACTAGATGACATCCCATAGTAAAGTATATGTATGGCAGCGTAGCCAAAAATTTTCGCCATCTTGATTTTGGCGGGGTGTTTGACTGTCACTTTTCTATAAACAAAGAGCCGCGAAGTGCGTTTGGCGAAGAGACGTAGTTACAAATGGATAATTTACTTTTTATAGGAAATGGTTAATGATTATTAGACTAAGTGATAGTAATATAAAAAGGAGTTATATGTGCTGGAAGATTTAGATACAACAAGCCGTGTTGAGGAAAATGCTTTAAAAATACTTTTGTCGTAAATTCGGTAAATTCCACTGACATGCATATATAAGTAAATTCGCAAATAATTTAGATATATCGTCAGTGAGAGCATACTTGCTGTAATCACAACTGATGCCACATGAAACAGGAGATCAGTCAGTCCATTTATGTACATGTCAGTGGGTGGTGCGGAAGATTGTGCCAAGTTTCTAAGAAATGTGTTTGAATTTTCGCGCCATTAATTTGTTGTGATATTTAAAGCATGAACAATTTTTAACGCCTCCTCTGGCACCTTACAAAAACAAGAAGAAGAACGAAAGTTGCTACGCTTTTTTCATCACATGTCGCCTCCTTTAGATCACTCCTCGAAGGGTACAACACGGTCCGAGGTACAGCACTTTCCTTACATTAGATAGAAAAAAAACCCTCGTCCGGGCTTTGAAACCGTGACCTTCCGCTTGCCGGGCGACTGCTCTTACAACTGAGCTACCGAGACAGATGATTTTCCCTCTTGCATTTCTTAATTTATAATTATCCTACTAATCCACGTTTTGCTTTCAGCTGGCATTAACTAGTAACGAAGAAAGCGTACAAATAAATTTGTAAATTCAATCCTTAAAAATAAAAGTTCTTAAAATTCTTCTATTCTCCATCTTTGACTGATTCTAACAAGTGTGGGTTCGATTGCCGTCAGGGAAAATTAAAATAAAATTGAATTTACAAATTTACTTGTCCTCTTTCTTAGTTATTAGTTAATGACAGCTGAAAATCATCTGTTTCGTTAGCTCAGTGCTAAGTGCAGTCTCCCGGCAAGCGGAAGGCCCCAGTTTCAAACCCCGGACGAGGCGGTTGTTTTTTTTCTCTCTTGTATTTATAATTTAATTTAGAATCTTTAAAAATAAAAAAAAAATTATTAAAATTCTTCTATTCCCCATACTTTATTAAATTTTTATTTTAAAACTTTCCGATAATTTGACCATTGCGATTTTGTTATTTTAAACATCATACAAAGATAACAAGGTATGGCCGTTTCGAGAGGAATTTACGTCATGAGATGACAATGCCATTTCCAGCGAATTTATTTTGAGTTTCTCGTGTTTTATTGACTGAAATACGTTTTTAATATATTAAAATATTTAACAAAACATTAGTTTCTTCGTTTAAATCACTTCGGGAAAAGTAATTATCTGCTATTGGGAAAGCAAAACAATTTCCAAATAGAAAATTTTTTTCACTTTGATAAGGTCGATTGAAATTGAGACGAACAAATTTGTAACAAAACTCGCCAAATGAGGCAGGCAAGCAATCAATTGACAGATTATTCGGCCATACCTCGTTCATCTTTGTATCATGGTTTTAAAGATCAAGTAATCGTTGTGCATTATACAAAAAAAAAAGTTTGATATTTTTATTTAGGTACTTCATTTGATCGTACTTCCATATCCATGATATTTCCTTGACTTTCACACCTATTTTACAATTCTTTCCTTTCAGACATTTCAGACTAGTGTTCTAATTCTTCCGTCTTCTACGAGTTATTATCCATAAGAGCTTTCTAATGTATGTATAATGTCTCAAATCAGTCCTTTTGAAAACGTGAATATTTGAACGCATAGTGGTGAAAATTCATGAAGTTTAGGATCACTTTTATTCATATTCCGTGTCCGAATAATTTGAAAGAAGTTTGAAGATCTTGATTAAATCTATTTGATTAATTCCGAATAAGACTTTCGATACTTCCCATATAGATTGGCCTGTCAATGCAAGACCCTTGAAACAGAATGAGCCTTCCGCTTGCTTTATGTTTAAAAGATGTGCTCCTATCTTTTTCATCTTTTCCAAAAATTTATGTTCAAATAAATTTCGAACTATTGCTGAATTTCCATTTTATAACGCAAACAGTTTTTTTATCTTTTCAATCAATTGTTCTGTACGAATAATAATATTTTCAGGAAACATCTTCAATTCCAGAAAGGATATAATACCTGTTGAAACGCTGTGGCTAAAAATTTGTAAAACCAGTCGCACACTAATTTTTTGGAAATTTCTTGGACTTAAATGAGACAAGGTTAATCCTAGACAAACTTTTATTGTCATAGGTTTTTACAAATTATACAAAAATTTCACAATTTTTATACCCTAGATGAAATCTATAGGGTATACAAAGTTTGTCATTCCGTTTGTAACACCTCGAAATAATGATGGTAGAGCAAAATGGATTGGACACCCATTCATAATATTAAAAGTTATTTCGATTTTTGCATGTCCGTCCGTCTGTCCGTTCGTCCGTCCGTCTGTGCGCACGATAACTCGAGAACGCGTATACTTAGAGAGCTGAAATTTTGTACACGGACTTTAAAAAAAAAGTAAAATTAAGTTCGAAAATGAGACAAATCGGGCAACTCCTTCATGGGGTTGCCATATAAAAATTTCGTTTTTCGCTATATATTTGGACACTGCCTGAGAATGCGTCGACGTAGAGAGCTGAAATTTCGTACATGATGTTTTCACTACATTAGCAAATAAAATGTCAAAAATGGACTAAATCCGGCAACTCCTTCTTGGTGTTGCCACATAAAAATTTAGGTTTTTTACGTATACTTTGAAAACGATCAGTCCAAGACATTTTTATTGTACTAAAAACTTCTTCAGAATACGAAATCCAATAAAATTGGTTTTAATCATTTTTTCAGTGCGACAAACCGTTCTAGAAATATATGCGCAAAAGCAAACTTGAATAGATCGGTGACCATACGAAATTTAATACGGGCATTCATCTAGGGTATCATAAGAATTGGTCTTAAACCAATTCTAGTTTTTTATTTGTTCAAATTATAAATCCGTCAGATGTTTCCAAATGCGCTTTGATCAAATTATTTCTTATGCTGTTGAACAGATGTGAAATATCATAAAGGTACATAAAGTTTTTTAAAAGAAAATGGATCTGAATAAGAAATTTTATGTGAATTAAACAATTTCTATTTCCTAACCCTTGTTGGCAAACAATACCATTCACGTTCATGGAGGTCAAATTTGAAAGCACTTTTGAAGTTGTTCATTCAAAATTTCAGCAAGAATCGAACTTGGAGCATCAATATATCTTAAAATTTGTTTAAACTTCGCTGTGAAAAAAATTAACCGCACATTATTTGATGACACCATAGTACTCCAGCAGAGCACCAAGTCAATGGTGTAGTCTGCCTGTCTCAGATGAAGTGGCCGACGCAAGCCTTTCAGGATTGTGGACATTTTTTTTTACGAACTATGGTGGAAACTGCATGAAAGCAATATAAAACTATGTATGCATGTGGTACGTAGGAAAATAAAGAGGTAGGATTGCTTTTGGCTCTACTGTTAATGTAAAGGGATTTCCAATAACAGGTGTTATTTTGATATTGAAAGAAAAATGCCATTTTTTGAGATAAATGATCGGATCTTTATTTCATTATAAAGAGGAAGGTATGCCGTTAATAATGGAAAATAATATCAGGCAAATGACCACCACGACCACGCCTACAGGACCATATCCTTTTCATGAAATTTTCCATAACCAAATCGCAAAGTGGCTGCCCTATGTCCTCGATAGCCTCACGAATTCCATCTTTGAGGTCTTGAATCGACGCTGGGCTGTTGGCGTAGACCTTCTCTTTCACGTGACCCCAAAGGAAGAAGTCGCACGGCGTTAAGTCACAAGAATTCGGTGGCCAATTGTGATTACCTCTTCGAGAGATAACACGGTCCGGAAACTTTTCCCGTAAAAGATCAATGGTTTCGTTGCTTGTATGGCACGTAGCGCCGTCTTGTTGAAAGTAAACGTTATCCAGATCAATACCATTCAATTCCGGCCATAAAAATCATTAATAATCTGTCAATAGCGCAATCTATTCACCGTAACTGTTGCTCCAGCCTCATTTTCGAAAAGGTAAGGTCCAATGACCCCGCGGGACCATAAACCGCACCAAACAGTCACACGTTGAGGATAGAGAGGCTTTTCAACAATAAGTCTTGGGTTTTCCGAGCCCCATATGCGACAATTTTGCTTGTTGAAGAAGCCATCGAGGTGGAAATGGGCCTCATCACTCAAGATGAGTTTTCAATGGAATTCCGGATCATTTTCATGCATTTCAAGGACCCAATCAGTAAAGATTCGACGTTGTTGATGATCGGCCGGCTTGAGTTCTTGTGTTGACTGAACTTTATAAGCCTTAAGACCCAAATCTTTATGCAAAATACGGTGTAATGACGTTTGTGGAATGCCTAATTCCAAAGAACGACGAGGAATGGACAAACCTGGGTTTTCTTCAACACTTTCGGCTACAGCAGCAATATTCTCGGCTGTTCTTGAGCGACGTGCACGGGTTATATTCTTCACATCACTAACTTGTCCCGACAGCTCGAATTTTTCTACCAATTTCTGTATTGCGGTCCGACAAGGTGCTTCACGACGAGCCAGAAATGTTCGAGTTTTACGAACCGTCTCTGCCACATTTTCACCATTTTTATAGTAAATTTTAATAATTTCAATGCGTTGTTGAATCGTGTATCGTTCCATTTTTGTTAATGGCGTAGTTTCTACTTGTCAAATGTCAAAAAATGGCAGCTCCAAAAGTAACATCTACCGAAAGAGCGGGTTAATTAAAATAACACCTCTTATTGGAAAACCCTTTACATTTTCGCATTTGATACTGGATTTACTATATTTGTAAGCTTAAAATACAATTTCATTATAGACATAAGTCTGTTCAAACCAATCTAAGTTGATGAAAAATGGTGATATACTCTAGGAATCAAGCAACTCGTGACTCCTTGTGATATTCTGGTCAAAACCAATGCAACTATATAACACCAATAATTGTACATTGCTACATTATCTCATAGGCGTCACGTGTCGTCTCGGTGAATGGATGCTTGCTTAACTTATGCAGGTTTATAATTCCAAGATTTGGAGTAGATGGTAGCGGTTTAAATAAGATGTCTTGAGAAGGTATGCCCGATGAAGTAGATTACTAATGATGAATGACACAAAAGTATTAGGCATATCTTCTAAATAAGCGATAACAAATAACGCAAAATTTACATCACAGTTCTTGGACTGTCTCATTTTTTATAGCTTGCAGACTTTGATATTACATTTCCATTGTTTCCCTTTTGTTACAAAAAAGTAATTATGAGCCGCTCACTTCACAAATCTTGTGAAAAAAAAATATTTTTAATTCAACAACCATAAATATGTTGTCATGTAGTCTCTCATGAAAACAATTTTTATTCCCGTTAAATAATAAATATTTTTTTTTTCATAATAAATATTTAAAAATGCAGCAATGTATCCTACCTTTCCTTTAATGAAGTTAATCAATATGGCAAGTACGCGGCTCATTTACATATCCTGAAATTTATTATTTCAAATTCTTATACAAAAAGAAAAAAAAACTCTTGGCAAACCTCACATTCATTCAAAGAAAATTATTATTGGCGTAAATTGCGAAGAAATAATTTTCAATGAGGAAAATTAATAAGCTGCCGCAAAACCTCTTTACATTTTAAGTTATTTTAGATGCGATTTTTACCCTCGTTACACTTAATTGGATATCAATAAGGTACTCTTGGCGCTATTGATGCCCAACCCAAAATTTTAATTACTCTTTTCATACTTGTGCGGATCAATTCTTACCCTTTAGTTCCTGAATCTCACACAAAGAAGGAGTTTTATTAAGTTGAATCTCATTTTCTTCAGAACATACTACCAAAGAAGTTCCTTTCCTTCCCTATTTGTATAATAGAACCTGGAAATGAAGGCAGGGAGGAATCATTTCCATTTCCGATTGTTATTGAAATTCATTTCATGAATATTCATATCTGAAATTCGACTGAATATGCATTTTTTGATAATTTTCTTTTTCTTTTGTTTAAAATTTCTTGAAATCTTCTTGTTGGTTTTCTTTTTCTTTTTAATTCACATTGAGTTGGAAGTATCTTACTTTAATATTGTGAGTAGAATAGCTTTTTAAAGTAATATGAACCAAAATACCTCTTTGTCATTTAATATTTTTAATGCAATACCGCATTATATACTTAATTCTCAGAATAAATACGAAATACAAGGTTAAAGCTCCAAAGAGCTCGTAAATGTACTAATAAGAAATGTGGAAAATGTTTGGGCTACGAATATATAGCAGGGATTTTGTCTAATCTTAAAGCATGAAGAATTGAATTTATGAAGATCATCAATAGTTCCCACTATTTGGTATCCAGCAGCTGGAAATTAGCTAGCATTTGACAAAGTTTTGGGTTGTGAAAAGCATTCAAGTTTCAAAAACTCTGTTAGTGTAAAGAGCATTCTCAGACAAAAGTAATAAAGTGGGTCGCCGATACCCTCTGAAATGCTCTGGGCTATTATCTTTCATATTAAATAAGTACATAGTATCAGATGATAGGAAGTTGTAGTTGCTACAAAGAGAAAGAATGATAATGACGAATGCAGCTTTTATCCAGGAATTCCCTTAATGGGTACCTACAGAATAAAAGTCATGTCAAGGGAGTAGTAATTCTGGGAAAGTATCAGCGTGGTATCAGAGCCGATATATACATTAATAGCCATATATTCATTAAATCTGAAATTTTTATTGTTCTCAACATCATAAAAGTACATTAAGTAAAGGAAAATACCAAACTACGTATGTATTTGATATTCAGCGATGAACGAAGCTGGAAGAAGAATAAAAGGAATTAACAAAAAACAAACTAATATAAAATACTTAACTTAAGTACAAGCCAGGGAAATCGACTGGCATACAATCTCCTCCCATGCAGACCAGGTACACACGCACCAACTGGCACATTTAATAACAGCTGAAATGAAAAGAAAATATGAATTAATTACATGAATTAAAGAAGAAATTACTTATAGAGTAAGAAACATTAACCAATTTACATGAAACCTACAAATTGACCAACTTTGCTTATGCAAAAGTTGAACGTGAACAAATACATGCGAAAGCAACAACACCATTATGTGAAATTAAAATTATGGAATAATTAGTTAAATTTCAATGTCCATCACTTGAAATTTAAACTAAGATTGAAATGCAGTCATAGAACACATTAGCTATGACAAAACATTTTCCTACGAATATTTTAGGAAAATTCCATGGAAATTTTCACCCTTTGACAGTTGAACACATTAGCTATGACAAAACATTTTCCTACGAATATTTTAGGAAAATTCCATGGAAATTTTCACCCTTTGACAGTTGTCACAACGGAAAATTCACTCAAATATCGAGTTTTCACATGATTTGAAGTTCAAGGATTTAATAAAATCAAAGATCATGAACTTCTGAAACTATCTCCTAAAAAAAAAACAGCTTCCCGTAAAGATTTTCCGCAAAAACAACAAATGAAAATCTCACCTGAAGATAGGTTAAGATCACAAATTTCTCATCAGAGATTTTTTACAATATAATTACACACATACAGTGAGATATTTTGTTTTTGTGTTTTTGTTTGGCTTTAAGGTGGGGACGAGAGCTCCAAGCACCTAGGCCAAGGCGGCCCATTGTGCTAAACAGTGAGCAATAAGCATAACACAATTTGCGCAACTTGCCTTTATATTATCAACGCACTTTTCACTAAAAAAAAAACACATGGAATATTTCGCGGTCGCGGAACCATGAATCGAAACTTATAAATATCGCGTCAAATTTAAGTACTGCCAACATATAGAACATGAATTTGGGGATATTTTTAATGTAAAACACGATGGCTGCGGTAAAATATGCTAAAATATCTCCATTAAAAGATATTTACTAATTTATGATTTCTCAGTTAACCTATGAGAAGAAAAGAGATAGCCAGTGGAAACCAGATAGTTATATTACGTTGCACATCGAATTCTCTTAATATGGACGACAAGAACTTAATTACGCCATGTTATAGCACAATTTGGATTTTTTATTTTAAATCGATGAATTAAACAAGTAAAGTAAAGTAATAATAAATGTCATTTTTATATTTTATTTATTTTAAGCCACATTGGTTGCACAAGATTAGTAGGTTTTATACGAAATTATTAATACATGGTATGATAAGACTTGAAACAGTGCAAGCAAAGATCTTTGTCACACTTTGAGCAGTTTGAACAATTGAATTACACACAGCGTCTTTTCTTTTTCAAAGGACGAGGTGATTTGCTTGATCGTAGCGAAGAGCAGCAACTAATGTGTTCGCTTCGGAACCCCGTTTTTGGCTTGAAACACTGCTGGGTGACTTTGGCGGATCGCCAAAATGTTTGCAATAATAAAGTGCGATCTCACGTCTGAATTGAAGCTATGGCATGCCCGGATTGACACGCCGATGAAGCTGCCATGCATTTTGCACTCAAGCATCCATAAGCCATGTAAAGATGCAACTCCACCACTTTTTGCGACGATATGCGATACGGTAAGCACAAACGTGTTGGTCAAATCGATCGACCCCAGACATATACTGGTTATATTCCGCCACAAGACACGGGCGAGTAACTCCTGTTTTTTTCCGAGCTTCTTTAGAATAGCGAGATGCAGTAGATGTTAGTGTGGAGCCTAAAACAGTTGACAACATGCAGACCACCGAATTATCAATCCATTTTGTAAGACGAATGCCTGTCTTGTTCATTTTTATGGATTCGCTTTAGCCCACTGACATATATAAATGGACTGCTTGATCTCCTGTTTCATGTGGCACCAATTTTGATTTCACAGAGGTTATATTTAAATTATTTGGGAATTTACGTATATGTATGTCAGTGGGATTTACCACAAAGGTATTTGGGACTATTTGTATCGTTAAATTTTAGATATGAGTCGAAAGAAGTGTTTTTTACAAGGATTTTTACAAACAATTTCTCGTTCCTAATCGTTACAGTTCAGTGGGAAGTATGCTCTCACGGTAAGAGACAGGAATATGAAAGTGGTGCCATTTGCTTTCATGCATTTTTGATTCAACAAGCAGTCCATTTATATACATGTCAGTGTTTTAGCCGCGTTGCTTTGTTCTCAACGTTTTTTTATGCAGGATCGGACAACTTTTTGGTATTCGATTTTCACGAATTGTCAAATAAACCAACAACGGAAAGCTTTTAAATAAATTGTCAAAGTAGAATGAAAATGGGAATTGTTGTACGTCATTAGAAAAATTGTCAATCATGTTCACAAGAGGAGGAGCACATTTGCCGAATCGTTCCTCATATGCTGATGTAGATCGCGGGTTTTTGCCTTGATAAACCTCGAAGTTCATCATGTATCCGCCTGGAGTACATAAAGATCACACCTTATATCCAAAGCGCATTGGCTTCCCCTTTATGAATTGCTTGCATCCGTGTTTCCCAAAATATGCAGCCATGCTTTCGTCGAACGATAAATGCTGCTCGGGATGGAAATGTTCCAACACTTTTGATTTCATGTGATCAGTTATACGTCGTAAAAAGAAAATGTATACCAACCGTTGACGGTAATCTTCGAAATTTTTTTTCCCGGTAAGTGGCGTACACGTCCGAACAATCGCAAATATGCTGAAGCAAGTCATCATCTATAATTTTTTCGAATTGCTCGTGCGATTTCAAATGGCAGCAATCCTCGTAATTGCCGTGTGGGAAAATTGGAATCAATGCGCAAGACTCATCTTTTGACCAAGTGAACATAGTATTCTTAATGGATGTTAGCAAAGGACACTTGGATGTTGATTACTGAACACGAGATGTGTTTGTTGGTTGAGTTACATCTAATAAATTGGTGGAAAAATTCAAAGATGAATTATTTAGAATATCCGCCAAAACACTATCTTCGAGAACTTCATCCAAATTCTCTTTGACCAGGTCGAAGTCTTCAATACGTTAGCCATTTTCAAACGTAATTTCACAGCCTGCTCTCAACTGCGCTGGACACACATTGTCTTGAATACCTCCTTCTTGTTCATCGGCATCGTCTTCCCCACTCAAATCACCATCATTCTCTGGCGGCTGAATATACAAGGCGTGAATGTTGCACGAAAGATCATTTTCATTATCTCAACAAAGCTCTTCTAAGTAATCGAGAGCTTCTTTGAGCGTCAGAATGCTGACAATCATATCGATTGAACACATAGTTAACAAAGATATGTAGCTCAGAAAAAGAATCATAATTTAGCATAAAATAGCAATAAGGTAAACCGGTACCCTATCGCTCCTGGCGTTGCCGTATGGACACGCCGTCAAAAGATAAACAAAAAACACTACTAAAATACTTTTTTTCTCCGTTATGGCTTATTTCACTCATTAGAACATCCGAAATACTGACGAAATTGCATCACACGGCTTTCCGATAATGTGCACAATAAATTATGTTGAGATTCTTACTTTTTTTTATGCGCCATAATAAAAATTTTTTTAAACTGTTTTTTTATGACTAAATTTTCGATCTTCTCCCTTTAAAAGACTAGGCAATAATGCAAAAATGCACACTTCTAAGTATTGGTTTACATTTTAGAGGCACGAAATGAAATGCACGGTTTTTGTTGCCATATGGCAACGCCAGGAGGTTCGGGTTAAGATATACTACAAATGATTTTTTTCATTAAATCAAATCTAAATCTATATCTACTCGTTCTGAATTTAACATACCGATACACTAACATAACCCAATAAAGGTAGTATTATGTGGCTTGTGAACGTTTCTATAGAAACTGTTCCGTTATGCACGTGCTACAAGCACAACGTTGTTAAAAAATAGAGGCTTTCACATCAGCTTATTATACTATTCCTTTGTGTATCAAAACAGTTGGTAATATCAAGCAAATATTCAGCTTGGTAAAGTTCATGAGACAAATATCGATTTAGATGAGTATTTCAGATCAAGTTATAAGTAATTATTTGGTAGCAGCTGCTACATTTTTTTTGGTTAGAAGGTCACTGTACTTTGGTTTATGACTCACAAAAGGCAGACCCAGTATTTTATAAAATACACAAATACGGCATACGATTACATACTATATAGTCCACAGACACGACATATGTACACACACACACACACACGCATTAAGGTTCATGATTTAGTCTGTATGAACTAGACGAAAGCCAGTTGTTGTCCCGATAGCTAAAGTAACGCAGGTATTGCTGTTTGTCCAGTTTTAAGTAGTTTTGAAATATAAAATTGTCTAAACATAACGTATTGAATTCTGAGGTAGAAAACTAGATTAAACGAAGTTTAAAGAGTTGTATAATTATGCTAATAAAAGAACTCGTGAAATTTATAACGTAAAGTGTGACTATAATTTCACCTATAACGGAACTACGCAACCTTAAAAATATTTTGTATTGTCAAAATAGGAAAAATTCTAGGAGGAGAAATTCTAGCCTTGATAATTTAATTTGTACTATTTCTGTGAAGTGAACTGTCTATTACCTCAGCTCTGCCGTCCTGATTTTTATAAATTTTAATCATCATATTCTTTTAGCGATTAAAATATTTACTCGTTGCTTCATTTTTTCAAGGTCAAGCAGCTTTTTTTCTTTATCGTTTCTTAACATGTTGTATAATAATTTCAGAAGCCATTGTGAAAAAGCTAATTTTTTTTCTCAATACATAACTTTTAAATAAAAACTAAATTCTTCTTCTTCTTTCGATATTTGTTCGTACTACTGAAAATAACAAATTCATAGTAACTGTTACATTTAGTAATGGGCAGAATGACTCATTTTGGTGAACCAATACACTGTGTCGACACACAACAAACTACATTTTTTTTCTGTCTTATATCGAGAGATTTCAAAACAAAAAATCTGAAGAGCGAAAAATATAATGTTGTGTGACGTTCAATTTCTAAACTTTGGTTAAAATATAAACATATTACATTGAAGTGTTCCTGAAAACTAATGTGTTATCAAAAATATTAAATAAAATAAAAAATGAAAATGTCAAGGGAAATAGAACACAGTGAAAGTGATATGCAATTTTATCCGAATTCGAGGGGAGGTAATTGTATGGATACTGATACATCGTTAGAAAACAAAAGTGTAGAAAATAATGCAAATGACCGATAAGTTGGTAGAAAACGTTGCAGGAATCCTGGTAAATGGTCTTGAAATACAAAACTAAAACGGATACAAGGTAAGCAATATCCAAATACAAATAATTGTAATTGTTTACGGCTTTGTAACCGCAAAATAACCTTTTCTCAAAGAAAGAAGACGATGAAAAGTTTCTACAAGATCAATGATAATCACAAACAAAATATTTTTTAAGTGCATTGATTAGAGTTTGCGCTATCAAAAGACAACGACCCAGAAATAACACTCAGAAAGAATACAAGATCTCAATCTTTTGAATATTTTATTACACTTAAGGGCCAAAATGTTGGTGTTCGCAAAAAATATTTTAAAGAATGTTATGGATGTATGATGAGCGATTGGCTTGGACGTGAAGTCCAGACTACCAGCATGAGCTGACAGATCACTCGGTAGACAGCGTTAACATGCAGGGCAGCACACTAGCTCGCCTCGGCAATTGGCGGAGAGTGTTGGGAGGTTCCACGAAAACCTGCCTCTGCTACCTGTCATATAAAAAAAAAATCGTACCTAACCAAAAGCCGTCGCACACATCCGGTCCAGAAGGGTCCTTCACAGTACTTACAAATACTTCCGTGAAGGCGCAGGTGACGTACCTTCAGCTGCTTTGCCCCATCCACCCATACGATACTGAGGGCAGCAATGTAATTTCAGTGTCCCTGTACTGACGAGAGCAGAAGAGCGGACCTTTTCAACCCCTACATCAGGAGGGCTCCAGGAGAGTGGAAGGAGAAAATAAAAGAACTTATAGCATCTTTACGTTATAAAAGATCTTCAACCTAATGGAAATTGTGACATTCTTATATGGACAATTTATAATAAGTACTATACAAATATAGATATAAGATACCTCGTTATTAGCTCCCTCTATAAGGAAGATTTTCAGTCAGTAAGTATATTACAAAGAGCAATTTTAAAACATTGAAGCGCTACTATCCACTGAAAGTGATTTTAATTATTCATAGGCCTATAGCTTCTACTAATGTCTTTTAATCAAATCCTTACTTGTACGAATTCCCGAAATTTTACAACAAGGAATATGTACTCTTTCTTACTACGGTTACATTGTGCCTATGCTTTATTTATAACTTTAGAAAAATTATTAAATTTACGGATTTCATTGTCTGTGTTATGTTAATAAAGCTAGATATATATTCTATATACATGTTCTCATTGAAGTATCGCTTTCCTTTCATTTATGTAGATCATTAGATTATAAGAGATCTTGCATCATATAACTTCTTATTTAAAACTACAAAATTGATTTGACCTCGAACTAACAAAAACTTTTCTCCAACAAAAACAAACTCCGTTCAATAATTTCCTAGATCCTACACATAAATAATTATTCTTTAACGCTATATACGTATGAATATAATACATTATAAGCAAGAGAAGAAGAAGATGAAGAAGAATAAAATAATACGCAATTATTTATATATAAGTATGTATAAATGAATATATAAAAGCAATATTTTTAAGCAAAAGTAGTGAAATGCAATAACTTACATTTGTTTTGTTGTTTAGAGTCCCCCGCAGAGGCACCTCCGTGGATGTTCCTATGTGCTCTTGTGCAAACAATTAAAGTTACAAATTCATGTGATGGATGTAATTATGTTTTGAAAAAATACACTATAAAAAGTTCAGTATCTGGCAATATATTAAGTTAGTACTTGAACTATCTGATTCTCGGCATAAGTTCTTGTACATAAACGTTAAATGAATTTACAGCTGATAAGATTCCAGCTGGCCTTATGTTTTTTGATCGGGTTATTTGAATGACGGATTTTTTTTTTGTTGGAAAGGTTATTTTCAGAAATACATCGATCGTTTTATTGAAAAATATTTAATTTTCTAGAACATTGCTCGACGTTTCGGGTCCAAGTGCGGCCATTCTTCAGGAGCTCTATATATATAATCACATATGAGTTCAAGTTTTTTTATAAAAAATTCTAAATATAAATATTTCTAATACCTTATTTCTATCTACGGCGCGTATAAATAGTTCTTAAAAATAATAATAAATAACACATAATCAACATATAAAATAAATTACAGTAGAAGAAAAATACATTATTAATAAATTAAAATAAACAACAGAAAAGACAATTAACTGGCTACGAGGACAATATGTAACTAAGCGGTCGTTGAGAAAATGTTTAAAATTTTATGACTAATACTACGGTTTTAATTTGTTCAGTATGTGTTTGTAGTCTTTATTTATTAGTTCTGTGTCCTGCCTTAAGTTTATAACTTTGTTTTTGTTAAGGTATATTTGGCATGCTTCTTTAAGTTCACGTTTTTTTCTATTATTTTCAATGTCGATTATTTTTTTATTGTCAAAGGAAAATACATGCCCTGTGTCTATTGCGTGGGATGCTAGTGCGGATCGTGGAGCTTGTTTATTAACATATGCTTTATATTGTGATAATCTGCTTTTTTGATGTTTGTAAAATGTATGCCGCGTTGCAGTTCCCACATTTGAACTGGTATATAACACGGTTTTTTTGTTGTGTGGGTATCGGATCCTTGGTTTTTGTATAATTGTTGTTTAGTTTAGTTATTGGCTTGAATGCTATTTTTATGTGATTATTCTAATTTTTAATAATTTTCGCGATTTTTAGGAATAAAGGATATATGAACTGGATTAATGTGTAAATAGGATTAGTGTTATCCAGTCTTAATGTGTTGAGGATAGTAATTTTTTATTAATATATCTGTAACTATTGTGGTGTTTTTTTGTGAAAATTTGTTGTGACTGATTTTAAAGATTTTGTTTGCGAGGGTTTTGGCTGTATTTATTTTAGTATTATGTGGGTGATTTGAGTAATAATTTAAAATGCTATTAGAGCTACAAGGCTTGCAATACCAGTCTGTTATAATGCTCTGATTTCTTGTTGTATGTAGTCGCATGTCAAGGAACGGGATGCTATTATTAATTTCTTTTTTCACTGTAAATTTGAATCGATGGTGTATATTATTGAAGCTATTTGCGATTGGAAATCTCTCCAAGCACATTTTCAATATCTTGCAAAAAACGATCTCTGATGGTACACGCAATATAAAGAATACAGATGATTTAAAGGAATTTATAGAGAATATATCACTTAAGCCAAACGATATTCTTATCTCACTAGATGTAGAATCACTATATACAAATGTCAACACAGAACTAGCACTGAAAACCATAGAAATGAAATGGTCATTTATAGAAACCTTGACACCAATAGACAAAGATCTGTTCAAAGAATCGGTCATCTTCTGTGTAATGGAATGTAATTATTTCTCATACAATAACAAATTCTACAAACAAAAATACGGCCTAGCGATGGGCAACCCGCTCTCAGGCATCTTGGCAGAAATGGCGTTAGATCATATAATTGAGGAAGCCTTAAAGAAATCCGAAAAAGTACCAAGAAGAAAATATGTGGACGACATTATCTGCGCTATACCCAAAGACTTAGAATATATTTTTGCCAATAGCTTCAATAATATACACCATTGATTCAAATTTACAATGGAAAAAGAAATTAATAATAGCATCATAGTTGAATGACGAAATAACAAATGGAGGGGCAGACCAGTCGGCAAAAATTACATTGTCCGGGACCATATAAAGTAGAGGTCATCAGAACAGAGAAACCAGTCGGTGTTCAACCGCAGTACCGAGCACTTACCAGAAATCCGAGCTAGTACTAGAAATCTGAAACAAGTACCAGAGCCGCAGTTTCAAACAAATCCAATCTCCAGTACCACCGTTGAGGGAACTACACGCCGCTTGCCTATAAATAAGCAGTTGCCTCCCTGCAGCTCGACAAGACACATCGTCCGTGTGCTAGTGCAAAGACGTATTCTCGCTTCGTGCGTAGTGTGACGCTTTACATTTCTTCCTGTCCTTATCCTCGTATTAACGCTACGATGTATTCTCGCTTCTTGCGTGGTCCGTCGTTATACTCATTCCTCTCGAACTAACGCGACGACATATTCTCTCGCTTCTTGCGTGGTCCGACATTACACAACTTCCTCCCGTATGAGCGATACGACGTATTCTCTCTTCGAGCGTGATCCGACGTTACACAAATTTCTCTAGTGCTAACGCTACGACGTATTCTCGCTTCTTGCGTGGTGCGACGTTTCACAATCTCCTCTAGTGTTACGCTACGACGTATTTTCGCTTCGTGGTGGTCCATCTCCCCGTCCCCTCCGCATAAAGGTATACAAACAAACACCCCTCCCCCCCACAGACTCAAAATCAGTGTGTATTAATTGAGATGTATAGTGAATAGGTCATTAAATTAGAGTAGGGCGACATTAGTGCTATTAATTTAGGATAAAGAAATAAAAGCATTTGAATTCGAATGAAACACAGTGTTCTCATTTTATTCTACCAACGTCGTGGGATTTTGGTTTGACGCTGGACATCCTCATGACTACTCGCAGCAATACTCGACCTGATGTCACATGCTTACTGCATGAGAGGGCATTGCAACCAACTTTTATTTTTAAAAATGAGCCTATCGCTCGTGCTTCCCGAAACGTCCAGGAAGAAGTGATTGGCAAAGATATTCACACCAGGCGACGAATAATGATAACAAGTACTCTTCACTGTAGTTAATTATTTTATTTATAACATGTCTTGTAGAAAAAAAACCTCTCTCAGTTACACAGGACACAGGACTGACGAAGAATTACCGAACGATTTACTGTTAGATCACGGTTTAAAAAAAAAATCTCCCCGAGGTTTTGGCAAATTCAAAAAGCTTTTTCTTGTTTTTATTGCTTTGTCAAGCCGTTGCAAATCGTACGTGAAAAATGCAAAAAAAAATTTTTGGATGCACAGCATATGCATCAATGAAAAACGGACATCCGATATGCAGTTGTGCGCCCTTCTTGAAATATGAATTTTAAGAATATGCGAATAATTGTGATAATTGTATATGTATGTACATACAATTAGATTGGGAAAAATAAGTACTGTACGTATGTAGAATGTACATTTTCAGAGTCAACTTTGCAATGCATCGGTGTATTGCATAGGGAAATATACTGGTGCATGGACCTTTATGGTTGGGATTAGGCAGCTGAGTCATAACAGTATCTTTGCACCTGATGGATCATCATACAGTTTTATATGTAATTGTCCTCCACAATCTTTTTTGCCTGTCCGCCACCTATCCCAGCCGGATTACAGATTCGAGCAACAAGAAATTTATCTGTGAAATTTTCTTAAGAGATCCTTTAATCAGTGCAGCATATTAACAAAATTGCTGGAAGATATTCAACAGTACAAAAATTAGTTTGGTGGGAAATATTATTAACCAGAAAGTGTGGTTATGTGCTTTTCGCAAATTTAATGATCCTTCTACCTCAGATACAATACACCTCCCGACCAGTCAGATTTTTATCTTTTCTTTTTATAATTTTATCATCATTTGAGCGCTTCATTATCTAGGTTAGCGCTTTATTATCTAGGTTTGCACTTCATTATCTTGGTTCTGCAATTTACTATCTTGGATTCTTGTACACACTTATCGCAATGGCTCCTAAATGTATGCTATGTGGAACCCTTTTTAACAAGGAAATTGCTTTTAAATGCGTTGACTACCAAAAAACAACATCATGTCTCTTGCTGCAAACTGTCCAAGGAATTAATAATTAATTAATGTCAGTGGCGCTGATGGTTTTCGCTGTTTAAATTGTGGCATAGCTAACAGTAACAATTCTTTCTCTGTCTGGGGATCAGACTCTGAAGACACTAATTCCTTAGACTTTCTAACGACAGTGCAGCGTATGACTAAAGAAATAGATTTTATCAAATCTAAACAAGATGAATTCAAAAGTCGGTAAATACTTTAGTGCAGGGATTTGATGAAATCAAAAAAATTGCTGCTACAGTCGAAGAGTAGCGAGATGGAGCATATGAAAAATCTTATTCGGCTGATTTAGGAAAGATCTTTGACTACATTTCTCGAGGTTGCAAATATTCCACAGCAACGCCATGAACAACTCATGGTCCATATTTGCAAGATTCATGGCCATTTTAAGCTACCTTTCGAAGACGGTGATATCATCAAGGTGTATGGTGTAAGTAAAAGGCGTAAAGATAGTAATTTTAATTGTCCAGTAATAGTGAAGTATTCCTCTCAATTTTTAAGAAATCGTTTTCTTTTAGTTTTCAAACCTACTAAAGACTCAATTGCGAGTACTCTAGGATTCTCAGGATCTGAAATTATTTATATAAATTAATTTCTAACTAAAGAAATGGAAACTGTATTTTGCAAAGCAAAGCAATATAAAAAAGAACTTAACTACAAATATATTTGGATAAAGAGTACCACTATCTATCTAAGAAAGCATGACGACATCCATCCTGTTATTATTAAAAATGATCAGTGTCTCGATCTTATTCAGAAAAAGAAGGCTTAGTTTCATAATCTTTTAATGTCACTTAACGGGGCTAAGAACTAAAGCCACTGAGTTTCATTTGTCATTACTTTCCAATAATTATCATATTGTATGCCTCACTGAAACTTTCTTGCAGGCTTATATCTCTAGTGCTGAACTTTACGATGCTCGATATACGGTGTATAGAAAGGACAAGAACTTAGAACTTTCTGGTATGATGGATGGTGGACGTTGTCTTATCGCTATAAATAAATCCCTTAGCTCATTCTCTTTACATCATCAGGAGATCACTGACGAGGTTCTGTGGGTTGCTGTTAAACTACAATGTCGTAGACGTCCTAATACCACCTACGAGTCTTACAATTCTCTCTTCTCTAGAGTTAGTTACATAATTCTACAATTAGCTAAAAATTCTCGCGTTTTATTCTTGGGGGACTTCAATCTCCCACATCTTTCTTGGTATTTAAAGGTAACAGAAAATTGTATGTTACCTTCTTGTGTTTTTAGTCAAGTAGCCCATTTCCTGATAAGCAATGTGTCAATTTTAATGATTGGATTCTTAATTTAGTATGGACAGATATCGCTCAGAATGACATTCGCATATCATTGTCGTGCCCCCTGAGCAATCAATAAGCAAATCCAATAATTAAAAACGACACTCGAATTTCTTTTTACGTTATAAATCTTTATTTCACTATATATCAAACTGACCTATCTTAATACCTTTAAAACAATCTAACCCGAACCGAACTGAAACTTGATACTCTTAAACAAAGTTGAATCGCGACTGAACAATTAACTACAACGATGACTGAAACTAACGGGCACTCGCCAGACCAGTCATTGGTCTTTTATGCCCCGATATTCGGAAGTACTTTCTTTGCTCACAACGCGGATGTAAACAAACGACAACAACCTTGTCGTTTGTTCTACCGGTTGCAGCACCTGAGTCGCTTAGTAGTAAACAATCGCTTTACATAACAATTACCATGCGAGGTTAATTGTTATCGTAATCGTCGATTGCTCCACTAAGCGCTCATCGTAGCCAGCTGTTGAGCTAATCAGCGAAATAACCGGCAGTTGCAGAACAGTACCATGCGAGGTTACTGTTTAGCAATTGCTAATTATTTCTCTAAAATGCGCCCTTGGCTGCTAGAAGAATCTTCCTTATATTGGGCCATCACATCCCTCCCCCCTTGGAAAAACTAGTTTCCGCAGGGAACTAGATCTGGAGAGTGCAACAGTCTTAATTAAAAACATTTTTTAATCTTCGTTCGGTTCAGATTCTTTACATTATTTCATTACATTTCTGTACATTACATTTTTACATCTTTCGAAATTTTCTTATTTCCTTTTTCATTTTAGTATCTCTATTTTCTTTTCATTATACTTTATTAAAATTTCATGACTAATAAAAAAAAATCTTAATTAATTCACATGCACTTTAATATATAATCTTACTTATTTCTTATCCAATGTTTAATTTCGTTATTATTTATTGACTAATTAACAAAAAAAAATTATAATGACATGTTCACGTATTTGTACATTTTTCTGTATTATGCTTGTTATACATTTTCCCCTTTTTTTTTTTACAGTTTTAAATTATATACATTAAATTTTCTATTTCAATTTTCAAATTTTACAAATTTTATTTATTCATGTACATAAATACCATTAACTTAAAAAATGCTAACTGAATCATACTACGTTGAGAAGAAAATAAAAACTAAATAGTAAGCTCTACTTTAACTCGTTATCAAAAAAAAAATAAACATTAATTATACATACATAATACGAAAACTAATCCTACAGTGGTTAACTTACTTATTCCAGCTGCACCAGCTGTTTCCCTACGATCGTGGGTAAGTTTACAGTCGGCATGGAGGCTGTTGTTGGCACTATGACCTGTATATCCTCCGAATCTTCGCTGGGTTGTTTTTCCTTCGGAGTCTGGACTGTTTTCTTCGGGGTCTGGACTGTTTGCTTCGGGGTCTGGACTGCTTGGATTTGTCTCCGAGTGAGAGGTATTATCGACAATTGCTTGGATCGTGCTGCTACTTGCTTCCCCTTCCAGCGTTTAAGGTAGATCAGTACTCCTACTGCTAGTGCTAGGCTGGCGATACTTATTAAACCCGTCACCGATGTAGCGGCCATGTACATTACGTGAGGATGATGTTGTTGCCTGTAGATCTCCTCTTCCTTGACAGCGCCCTGCATCTTTTGAATTTCTCTTTCATGGTCTCTCCAGGCCTGGTTGAAGTCATCTGCAGCTAGAAGCTGTACCTGTTGCTGGTTCCCGATTGTCACTTCTGCCTTCCGAGATACTGGTTCCGCCTTGAAACTGTCCCAAGATGGTAGTTCTGAATGGGTTGGCTGCCACAGAGTTATGTTACGTCGGGCGTCGTCATCAGATGTAATTAGAAGATCCCCCATTTGTAGATGACAGTGCTCTTCTAGCGTTAATACCCCTGTAGATGACAACTCGCCGATGGATGTGGGAGAATCACGACAATTTACTTCCAATTTGGTGGTTCCAGACATCATGAACAACCAATGATTTCTAGTCATCATCCGGACTAGGCTGTTCCATTTCGGAATAGTTCTTTCTTTGCAAGCTTTGGCGTTGACGTTGAAGCTGCGGAAAAGATTCAGCACACAGCTGTCGCCAATGGCTGTAACAGTTGGTCCTAATTGTGGACATAAGAGGCGTGAATTATCCTCGAGGGTTGTCAACCGCTTGCAGTTTCCAAATTGTTTCTCGTCTAACAGGATGTACTGACGTTCGTGGTTATTAGCTGCCACAAACTCAGAACCCAGATCATAAATACGGTAATCTTCATCATCTACTGCTGTAGGAATTGTATATACTTTATAAATATCAAAGGCTATTCTTTGTGGCTGGGGAATATCTATTCGAACTAGAATATTCTGTCGCCTCTGAATTGACGTTACCTTGGCTATCTGAGCGAGTAATTGAAAATTCAGGAATTCTTCAGCCAAATCAAATTGCCGTGTAGCATTTCTTATAATATCTGTCATCTCTCGAGCGTGGATTATTAGTGGGTGTAGCTTTCCCACGCTCAATGAGACCAGAATGCTTGCATACGTTTCTTGCACCTCGCTTATCTCCCGCAACTGTAGAGTCAATAGTGTCAGCATCTCATTTAACTCCACCCTTTGCTGCAGCAATGCTATTTCCCCCACTTGATTATTTTGTGCAGTAACAATGGCTGTCATCTTTTGTCTCAGTTCTTCGCGCTCTGCTGCGGCTCTGACTCGTGATGCGTTGCTAAGTTCGAAAGTGGATTTAATAACCGTAGCCTGTTCTTGGAGTAACGTGAAGGTACGATTCTCCTTTCTGTTGAGCTCATCCAGTTCCGCATAGATGTTCTCGGAGTCTGTGTGGTCCATCGTTCCAAAAAGAGTTTTCGATAATGAACCTATTCCATCGAAAAATGATCGCCTTACTCGCTGCGATGGTTCTGAATGGGTGTGATGCGACAATTCTTAATTTCGACGCTCAATCTTTGATGTCCAGCTTTTAATCTCCTTAACAGCTATCGTGCATCTAGTTTTGATATCAGTATGGATGTTCTCGCAGAGCTGTGCAACCAGGCTGCTACAATTATCTGCAAAACTCAATTCCTCCGAAAAGTCCGGTACCTGCAGCTGTGATAGTATGGTCCAGTGCTTTGTGTAGAAGTTGGCTTTCCCCAGGTTTTCAAACAGCACTCCTGATAATGCGACTGGCCGAATGCTGTAGCCTGAATTCTCCGCGTATATAATTAATATTGATGTTAGTAGGGTTGCTACAATTAATCCTATTTTGTTAGTTAACATACTTAAAGTTTTTTTTTTTTAAAGACTTATTTTCTTCTCAACTTCTTTATTGCCTTAAACTACTTACTTGGACGAATATCTTTAATTTATTCTTTCATATACTATACAAACAATAATTCCTTTATTTCTATATTCTAATTCCCCTATTGTCTTAACTACTGCTGAAAAGGAAAAACAATAATATATGTTTTATACCTGATACTCCTCTTCTCTCGTTCCGTCTCTTAGATTCCTCAACCTTGTAGAACAGGTTCCTTATTATCGGTCCTCAAGACCTGACCTTCCTTTGCTGAATGGTATTTTGGAATTTTTAGGCTGTCTGCAATATGAAAAGAGGTGAGTTATTATTAAAATATTGGTATGGACGCATTATTCTTCGAACTTCCTCAAACGGTTTGTATGTACCCGCTTGAGTCTGTTCCCTTGAAGTATGGTCACGTTTTCAGGACTATGAACATATATTACTTCATAGGGCCCCTTAAAAATAGACGACAACTTTCCCGCACGAGCTGCATCTCTAAGCAATACCTTTTCGCCGACATGAATTACTACAGCATTTGCCGATTTATCATAATGTTTTTTGGCTAGAGACTTACCTCGGAGCAAATTATCTCTTGCCAACTTGAACGCTTTCTGCAATTTGAACCGTAATACTGCGTGATATCTATCAGCGTTGTATATTGGTTCAGGTTTGCGTTGTAGGCTGCTCGGAACTTCTGATATGAACCCAAACAGGGTTTCCATTGGCGTAAGTTTGGTCCCCGAATGCACAGTATTATTGTACGCATGTGCTGCTGTGCGTAGAAATCCATCCCAATTTCTCGGGTCCTCATCAACGAAGCTCCTTAAATAATTGGCTAAGGTGGAATGCTGTCGCTCCACCGCATTTGATTGGGGGTGATAGGCAGTAGTCTGCAACTTTTTTATCCTTAGCATTTTGCACAGAGATTTTATGACTTCACCAGTAAAATTGGCTCCTTGATCAGTCACCAATTGCTTTGGCAACGTATATCGGCTAAGTATTTGCTCGAATAACGCCCCCGCTACCGTATTCGATTCCTGATCAGGTATCGCTACGAAATCAACAAACCGAGTTAGGTCATCCATCATTGACAAAATGTATTTGTTACCAGAGTGGCTTACAGGTAATGGTCCTACCAAGTCGATGTAAATCTTATCGAACGGCTTTTCGGAGACTTCCGTTACGACTAGTGGCATTTTAATAGCCTTACATTGTTTATTCTTCTGACATTTCGAGCATCGCCTGATATAGGTGGCAATATCAGCCTTCATCCCCTTCCACCGGTAGAAGCGTTTTATCCTTTCAAAGGTCTTATTCCTTCCGAAATGCCCCCCAAATCGAGAGTCATGATAATCTTTTAATATTACCTTGATCTCTTCGGGATCAGTAACGTATTGTGGTGTTTGACTGCCTTGCAGCCTTCTTGACGTAATCGGAGTTTCATCGACGTCCTCCCAGTCCTCCTCAGACTCTGGCAGATCATCACTTGCATCGAGTTTTTTCTTCTGAGCTTGTAAGCGTGTGACTGATAAGCAAGGGTATTCTTTACCTCCATCAGTTCCTATTTTTGCTTCCTCTCGGGGTATTCTGCTCAGCGCATCCGCATTGCCATTCTCCTTTCCTTTTTGGTAAACAATTTCAAAATCGTATTCCGACAACTTATGATGGAACCTTACCATACGTGATGTTGTATCCTTTACCTTGAATACACCTCTGAGTGGCTGGTGGTCCGTTTTAATTTTGAAATGTCTACCCAAGAGATAGCATTTGTAATTGCGTACAGCCCACACTATAGCCAACATTTCGCGTTCTGTGGTCGAGT
This sequence comes from Dioctria rufipes, assembly GCA_963924295.1. Classification (NCBI taxonomy): domain Eukaryota; kingdom Metazoa; phylum Arthropoda; class Insecta; order Diptera; family Asilidae; genus Dioctria; species Dioctria rufipes. The sequence goes on from OZ002740.1 coordinate 241,064,055, forward strand.
AATTTCTTTCCGCTTGATTTAGCGTGCGACTGGCGTAGCTAACAGGTTTACCTTCCTGTTCTAACACAGCTCCTAGAGATTTCCCACTGGCATCCGTAATTAATGTAAATTCCTTCGTAAAGTCAGGATAAGCTAGCAATGGAGGTGTAGTGAGAGCCTTTTTAATCAGGGCGAATGACTCATCACACTTGGGTCCCCAATCGAACTTTATTTTTTTTCTTAATAAATAATTAATTGGAGCCATGATTTCCGAGAAGCTAGGAACGAATTTCCGGTAATAATTAGCTAACCCTAGGAAAGATTGAACCTGTCTCACCGTCTTTGGTCGCGGAAAGCTCTGTACAACTTCCACCAAACGTTGATCTGGCTTTACTCCTTGTTCCGAGCATACATGGCCCAGATACACCACTTCTTTTTTCAGAAACTGGCATTTAGAGGGTTGCAGCTTTAAATTATGACCCCGAAAACGTTGAAATACTTGCCTCAACTTATTGTTGTGTTCATCTAAGTTTTTTGCAAATATAACGACATCATCGAGATACACGAAACATTTTATTCCCTGTAACCCTGTTAATATTCCGTTTAGGAGCGACTGAAAAAATGGAGGCGCAGTTTTTAGCCCAAACGGCAATCGTTTATACTGAAAATGATTGAAATTAGTGCTAAAAGCGGTTTTTTCTCTATCTTCTGGATCAATTAATACTTGATGATACCCGTTAGCTAAATCTAACGTGGAAAAGTACCTGGAATGACCCAGCCGATCCAAAATGTCTTCAATTCGCGGAAGTGGATACGAAAATGGAATGCAAACCTTGTTTAGTTCCCGGAAATCTACGCACAACCTATACTTGCGGTTACCAGATTCGTCAGTTCCCTTCTTGGGAATCAGCAGGACTGGAAAGTTAAACGGACTATCACTAGGCTCTATGATATCCTCCTCTAACAGTTTTTCAAGTTGCTTCTTACATTCTTCTCTGTGAGCTTCCGGCATGCGGTACTGCTTCCTATGAATGGGTCCTGTGTTAGCGATTAAAGGTAGTTTGAAGGTTTTCGTTGGAGTGTAGGTCAATTTGTCTCCTGGCAAATGAAAAATATCACTATATTCGTAACAAATTTGAGTCACGGACTCTTTTTCCTCTGAATTTAGGTCTTCTCCTAGTATTAGTGATTGTTTCATTAGTTTAAGCCGTTGCTGACTGAGATTGTACTCCAGTCGACCTTCTCCTATAGGCTGCACAGAGTACTTACTTAGGTTCTCCAGCTTAGGTCTGAAATTCTTTATTTCAACTGCCTCAGTTCTAGCGTTGATTATTCCAACAAATGCCTGTCCATTCTTAGGCCTGATTAGGGTATTACTACAGTACACGCCGGGACATATTTCTTCTGCCACACACACCATCTCATCCTCGCTTGTAACTTGGATGCTTATCAGCTGCTCCGTCCTTGGCTCCATTCGTATTATGGATTCCTTGAGCTCTCCGGCTCTTGGAGGTGAAGCTATCTTATCCCCTTTTAGATGCAGGCTATCTTCGATACTTAAGACTTCTGCATAGGCCGTGGTTTGGAAAGTTTCGAGCCCGATTTCCGTGCGAGGACTTCTTGACTCTTTCTCTTTATCACGTACTAGCTTCTTGCCCCACATATCATCTGGAAACCTCACGAATGTTTCTGAAAGAGGAGAATTGTTTTCCTGAGCTACTCCTGTGCGAAGGGATGCCTTCAAGATTTTTCTCCTCTTTTTCCTTCTGCGGAATGTGCGCCGTGTATCAGACAGCAACGAGGATGTCTTGAGAATATCAAACCTAACTTCCTTGCGAGGATTATTTGGTTCCTTCTCTTTTCCACTTGCTACATTTGCCTTTGGGCTCTCAGCTTGATCCGCTCTTGTGTTAAAAGCTGCGGTCAAGGTATTTTCCTCCGCTTGTCCCTCTTCCACTGACTCTGCTAGTGTCTGCTTTGTATCCATCATATCTTCCTTCTGTGATTTCGTTTGCGGGCTCTCTAGTTCGGGTGTTTCTCTTCCTTTATTAATACTTACCTCAGTCAAGTACCTTTGTATGCTATTTGACACTTCACTTGCTTTGGCGACAACATCTTTTAATGCTGTTATTCTATCTTTAAGCCGAATCTTAATATCACTTGGGTTAGGCACTTCTTCAAAATTAGGTTTACCTGGGCTTCCTTGTGTACACCATTTTAGCCCTATGACTTCAACTTTTTCTTTCCCTGTGATGGAACCAAAGAGCGGTTCTCTGTCCTTGCTCTTATCTATAGGTCGTATTGACAATCTCTTATTTATACAGTCAATGACAGCTCTATCTCTGAGAAATTCAATACCCAGTATTCCATCAGCTCCGATTGAGTCCGTGTCATATATGGCGTTAAATTCGCAAGTCTGTTCAACTTCACCCATTCGTAGCTTGGCTGTACATGTTCCGATTGAGCTTCTTTGTGCCCCAAACAACCCTCCTATTTTGATTTTTTGTAATGTTTGTATAGGCGTAGTTCCCTTGATACGATTTACCTTAATCACATTGCACGTTGCCCCTGTGTCAACCAATAACACCAATTTACCCTTTATACCTATATCCGATTCTACAGTAATTATACAATTATTAAATAAACTTAGTTCTATTTCACTGGCTATATCCTGTGGGACTTTCGTTGTCTCTACTTTTGTTAGTTGAAGGCAGCTGCGGTAAAAGTCCCCAGCTGCCGATCCCCGTTTCCCTGATCGGCAATATATTTTTTCACACAAATCTCTGTATAATGATCAGAGGTTTTACAAAATTGGCAATAGAGAACTACAGCCTCTGCCTGACCTACTCCCGGGCTGCTAACATGTGTATCCATAAACCTTACCTGTTGTTTCCCACACTCTGTCGCCTCGTGTCCATATATCCGACATCTTATACAATAAGGGGACGGCCTTCTCTCTGTACATTCCTTCGCAATATGCCCCTGCCTCCCGCACTGGAAGCACTTGATGTTTCTGGGTTGCTTTAGCTGGGCAGAGGGGTTCCTGAACATCCCTGACGAAGCTGGCCCATGTCTTGGTGGGGTTGCTGTCCGTTTGTTCTCGTCTTTGTCAACTCTGCCCGTACTCCAACTGTTCGGTGGACTTCTTCTAATGCCTTCCCCGTTATAGTTAAGCATTCCTGGTTCTCTAACCTGTAGTCGCCTGGCGTCTCTCTCGAAGTAATCTGCCTCCTCCCGTGCTTCGTCCAAAGATTGAAATTTTCGGCCTGTTAGGTATACTTGCGTAGTCCGGTTCATCACGCCTGCTTTGAACGTGGCTACTGCATCAGCCTCCAACTCTGAAATCAAACCCCCGTCTTTACCTGGATACTTAGCTGAAACTGCCGTTTTAATTTGATTCAACAAATCCTTCAATCTCCGGGTCTTTGTCTGCATGCTATCATTTCCGTTCTCAATTCACTGTAAGACTTTTTAGGCATATAAGCAGTTTTAATGATCTGCTGCAATGCTGCAAAATCTTTTGGCTCCTCTGAACTTACCAGATAGTATGCATCGTCCATCAACCGATATCTTACACATTTCATGAAGATATCTTGTTCTTCGGCCTTAAGACGATCGTAAAGATCTTTGCAGCAGTTTAGGAAGCGGTGCACTTCCTTTGCTAGCTTTGGCGACCTTTCCCCCGAAAACATTGGGACATATTTGGACACCATATCCATGATTTTGTCATGCGAATCAACCATGTTGTCTTGTTGTCTGTGTGATGTTGATTTTTCCGTACAACTCTCTATGTTCTTATTCGGCCTTTGATCTGCAACTGACTTGGGTGTTGAATACTGGCTTTTAGCTGTCTTAACACTTCCACTTTGCTTTGTCTCCCAGAATAACAGCCTTCTTCGTCCACAACTTTTCTGTGACTCAGCGCCTTTTTCCTTTTCCTGTGTATTTGGACCAAGTTCTATTTCCTTCTCTAATTCTTCTGATAAGTTCTCTGCTTCTAGCAACTGCTGTTTCAGAACTTTTACTTGCTTTATTAGAGCCTGATTTTCCTTTTGGCCTTCTTCTACTGCTTGTTCCAACGAATTCTCTCCTTTGTGGATAATGTCGAAAGTAGCTGTAACCAATAAATCAAGTGCCTCCCCCTTAGTACTTGTCCGGGTGCAAGTATCTAGTTCTTCAAGTACAGCTTCTAATTCCTCACTTGGCAATCGCTTCTTAAGTTCAGATGTTAGGCGTTCTCCGATATATTGCCAGTCTTGTTCATACCCTTTTAATTTATCTTGGCACTCTTTCAACTCTTGTGATTTATTTTCCAATTTTTCCTCCTGTTCTCGAAATCGCAAAAGTTCTTCTCTCGTCAGGACGTTGCTTCTCCCTACTGACATCTACACTAATGAATCACAAGATTTCCTAATGTATTGTCACTTCACTCTTCAATGTCACTTCTCGCAGACTAAACCAATTACTTTAAACGCGAACCGCAAAACATTTGTATTTTTGGAACTTTACTGTGCAACAAGTACTCTCCTATGAGCACCTTACACGAAAATATTCCAGGGCACGGCACGTTTGTTGTATGTACGTGTATGTATAACCGATGGTTGGAGTAGCTAATATAGCTTTGCTCCTTGTGTGTGTGCCGGAGTAGCTAATATAGCTTTGCTCCTTGTGTGTGTGCTGGAGTAGCTAATATAGCTTTGCTCCTAGTGTGTGCTGGAGTAGCTAATATAGCTTTGCTCCTTGTGTGTGTGTTGGTGTGCTTACCCGGTATATCCGCGGTTACGATTTATGCCTCCAGAAAAACAAGACGTTGAAAACTTAATTCCACTCGACTGAAATTATTATCTATAATTTCGATAATGTACCCACAGCTTATCTAAAAAAAATTCGAAATTGATCACCAAAAAAAACAAGAAAACCCAACAAAATTCAGAACCAGTTACCGATTAATCAACTACTTATACCTTATTTTTGCACCTAGAGCTCACTGAAAATTTTCTAACGCTTATACTGATCAACCCTTCATATAAAAACTCACACTCAGCTCAGTATTATCACAAAATTCAAATCACTCAACACTTAATCTAGCACTTTCTTAAATTAAGCCTGAAAAGTAAAAGAATTAGCTAATTTTAATCTCTGAAAAATAAAATAATCAAAAAAAATTTTAACAATCTTAAAAGAATTTTAAAAAAAATTAACCATGAAAAAAAAAACAACACAACAGCAAGAAATTCTCAAATTTCTTACCTAAGTTTACCGGCTGCGCCAAAATGTCGTGCCCCCTGAGCAATCAATAAGCAAATCCAATAATTAAAAACGACACTCGAATTTCTTTTTACGTTATAAATCTTTATTTCACTATATATCAAACTGACCTATCTTAATACCTTTAAAACAATCTAACCCGAACCGAACTGAAACTTGATACTCTTAAACAAAGTTGAATCGCGACTGAACAATTAACTACGACGATGACTGAAACTAACGGGCACTCGCCAGACCAGTCATTGGTCTTTTATGCCCCGATATTCGGAAGTACTTTCTTTGCTCACAACGCGGATGTAAACAAACGACAACAACCTTGTCGTTTGTTCTACCGGTTGCAGCACCTGAGTCGCTTAGTAGTAAACAATCGCTTTACATAACAATTACCATGCGAGGTTAATTGTTATCGTAATCGTCGATTGCTCCACTAAGCGCTCATCGTAGCCAGCTGTTGAGCTAATCAGCGAAATAACCGGCAGTTGCAGAACAGTACCATGCGAGGTTACTGTTTAGCAATTGCTAATTATTTCTCTAAAATGCGCCCTTGGCTGCTAGAAGAATCTTCCTTATATTGGGCCATCACATCATCATCCCTTTTACGAGATAGCCAACACTGGTATTCGAGTATATATGGTGACTATACCAGGTCTGAAAAAGGTTGGTTTTCCTTATAGTTAATGGAAAACCAACCTGTTTCAGACCTGGTATAGTCACCAGTCAACAGCATCTGGAGCACTACACAACTTTCTCCTATCTTAGGAAATTATCTAGAACCTTACTAAATCAGTGTTTCAAGAGATATGTGGATGCAACTGAACTCTCACTTCAGGAGAACCCCAAACATTTTTGGGCTCCTGTTCTCGAAATCGCAAAAGTTCTTCTCTCGTCAGGACGTTGCTTCTCCCTACTGACATCTACACTAATGAATCACAAGATTTCCTAATGTATTGTCACTTCACTCTTCAATGTCACTTCTCGCAGACTAAACCAATTACTTTAAACGCGAACCGCAAAACATTTGTATTTTTGGAACTTTACTGTGCAACAAGTACTCTCCTATGAGCACCTTACACGAAAATATTCCAGGGCACGGCACGTTTGTTGTATGTACGTGTATGTATAACCGATGGTTGGAGTAGCTAATATAGCTTTGCTCCTTGTGTGTGTGCCGGAGTAGCTAATATAGCTTTGCTCCTTGTGTGTGTGCTGGAGTAGCTAATATAGCTTTGCTCCTAGTGTGTGCTGGAGTAGCTAATATAGCTTTGCTCCTTGTGTGTGTGTTGGTGTGCTTACCCGGTATATCCGCGGTTACGATTTATGCCTCCAGAAAAACAAGACGTTGAAAACTTAATTCCACTCGACTGAAATTATTATCTATAATTTCGATAATGTACCCACAGCTTATCTAAAAAAAATTCGAAATTGATCACCAAAAAAAACAAGAAAACCCAACAAAATTCAGAACCAGTTACCGATTAATCAACTACTTATACCTTATTTTTGCACCTAGAGCTCACTGAAAATTTTCTAACGCTTATACTGATCAACCCTTCATATAAAAACTCACACTCAGCTCAGTATTATCACAAAATTCAAATCACTCAACACTTAATCTAGCACTTTCTTAAATTAAGCCTGAAAAGTAAAAGAATTAGCTAATTTTAATCTCTGAAAAATAAAATAATCAAAAAAAATTTTAACAATCTTAAAAGAATTTTAAAAAAAATTAACCATGAAAAAAAAAACAACACAACAGCAAGAAATTCTCAAATTTCTTACCTAAGTTTACCGGCTGCGCCAAAATGTCGTGCCCCCTGAGCAATCAATAAGCAAATCCAATAATTAAAAACGACACTCGAATTTCTTTTTACGTTATAAATCTTTATTTCACTATATATCAAACTGACCTATCTTAATACCTTTAAAACAATCTAACCCGAACCGAACTGAAACTTGATACTCTTAAACAAAGTTGAATCGCGACTGAACAATTAACTACAACGATGACTGAAACTAACGGGCACTCGCCAGACCAGTCATTGGTCTTTTATGCCCCGATATTCGGAAGTACTTTCTTTGCTCACAACGCGGATGTAAACAAACGACAACAACCTTGTCGTTTGTTCTACCGGTTGCAGCACCTGAGTCGCTTAGTAGTAAACAATCGCTTTACATAACAATTACCATGCGAGGTTAATTGTTATCGTAATCGTCGATTGCTCCACTAAGCGCTCATCGTAGCCAGCTGTTGAGCTAATCAGCGAAATAACCGGCAGTTGCAGAACAGTACCATGCGAGGTTACTGTTTAGCAATTGCTAATTATTTCTCTAAAATGCGCCCTTGGCTGCTAGAAGAATCTTCCTTATATTGGGCCATCACATCATCATCCCTTTTACGAGATAGCCAACACTGGTATTCGAGTATATATGGTGACTATACCAGGTCTGAAAAAGGTTGGTTTTCCTTATAGTTAATGGAAAACCAACCTGTTTCAGACCTGGTATAGTCACCAGTCAACAGCATCTGGAGCACTACACAACTTTCTCCTATCTTAGGAAATTATCTAGAA